>STHD01001479.1:0-46885 GCA_016170015.1 Anopheles longipalpis | reverse complement strand
CTGGGAAGGTCGCTTATCAATAAAAACATAACAACGGTCAGTGAGTCACGAGCGGTCACGAGTAGAAAATAAAGAAAACAGTTTTGCGTAAATAATCGGATGATGATCGTGCCACCCCGGGTGGTGGCAAACATTGGCATCTCTGTAACAAAGTGTAAACAGGACACGATGCTTTACCTTCATTACATTTGTAAATAAAAATTGTCATTGAATAGAAATAACAATAGAAATCATACGACAAAACGTTTATGTTCCTACTTATTGAATTTAACATGTTTCATATTTCAGTACCAGGCGATGGCGGAAGTCAGATGGATGCAATGATCGATAAACCCAGCAAGGTGTCGATCCTCTGTCAGAAGCACACCACCACCTTCTTCAACATTTGGCTGAATAAAGAACTGCTGTTGCCGCTCGTGATCGACTGTTGGATCGATAACATTCGCCTGGAATATGATAATGTAACGCGCACCTCACGTAACGCTCCCGGCGTTGTAACGCGCGTACCAGGCTTCGGTCAATCGGAAACGGTCGAATGGATCGATCCGTCACACGCATCGGTCGGTGCGTATTTTGTCAATATCGCCAATGCGCTCGTCGCGAATGGTTACGTGCGGGACAAATCAATCCTTGGTGCTCCGTATGACTTCCGGAAGGGACCGAGTAAGTACACCATTGGAATGAAAAATCATTCCAATTGAATTTTAGTTCTTTACATCTGTTTTTTTTTTCGTTGTTTCCTTCACCATTAAAGCTGAACATAAGGAGTATTTTCTCGCGCTTAAGTTCTTAGTCGAGCAGTCGTACACGCTGAACCATGATACGCCGGTCACGTTCATTGTGCACAGCATGGGCGCTCCGATGACGTTACACTTCCTGCAACAGCAAACGTCTCAATGGAAAGCAAAATACATAAAGCGCGTCATCTCGATAGCTGGAGCCTGGGCCGGCAGTGTTAAAGCCCTCAAAGTATACGCGATCGGAGACGATCTGGGTGCGTTCGCGCTGAGCGGCAAGGTGATGCGTGCCGAACAGATCACTAACCCTTCGCTGGCATGGCTGCTACCGTCACCATTGTTCTGGAAACCGAACGAGGTACTAGCACGTACACAGTCGCGCATATATACGATGAATCAGCTGAACGAGTTTTTCGACGATCTGGATTTCTCGGACGGTTGGGAGATGCGCAAAGATGCACTTCCGTACGCGCTTAACTTTACTGCACCGGGGGTCGAATTGCACTGTCTGTACGGTAGCAACATTAACACGGTCGAATCGTAAGTGTATATTTCTTTTAAAAAGCTATCAAATAACTGATGAGTTCCTTTTTACCGTTTTCTCGCACCATAGCTTGGATTATCAAAAATCGTACGATCTCAGTGGTACTCCCGTACTGAAGATGGGCAAAGGAGACGGTACGGTCAATGCTCGTTCGCTCGAGGCATGCCAGCAGTGGACAAAGCAACAGAAGCAACCGATCATTACCAAAGAGTTCCCCGGTGCAGACCATATGAGTATACTGGGCGATGTGAACGTTATCGATAACATTGTAAAGTTGTTGCTGTCGGATCTGTCTAACTAAACACAGACCAAAGATGATCGTTGTTTTGCGTTAGTGCGCTGCCATTGCATGTGGTGCCATAGATCATATCCGTAGCTCTGCTATTCCCCAATACCCAATACCGATAAGGGATACTCATCAACAAGACTTCAATCCTCGACGCAAAGACTAAATAGACCAAATGTGATTACTAATGTTTAAACACTGTTTCGCACGGTGGATTGATTGAAGCAGATTGTTTATCGCGACAAATCTCATCCCCCCTTGTTTGGCTGATGTGCATTTACCATTTCTGCAAGGTTAAATAAGTTCAATAAAATTTACATTCAAGTTTAAGTTTCAACTGAAACCTATTGTCTGCATCTTATGTTTTCGGACGTACTACAAACTATCGATATCGATTACACAATACAGAAACTGTCGTGACGTGCGTGTGTCACAGTGCAAAATGGACACCCAACTGCAAAGGTTCAGTCGATGGTGACCTTTTCCGATTGCGAGAGGTTTCCTGCTAGAATTTGCGGTATGGAATGGATGCGGTTCTGGACGAAATACCAGAATGAGATAGTATGGATTGCGTGCAGTTTACGTAACATCGTCTCCGACGGCTGCTGGATGTGTACGAATGATATTTCCAGTGCGTCAGGGTGGCATTTACAGAAAAAAACATACGAGCAGATGGTCCAATGACAAAGTATAATTACAACGTAACGATATAGGAAAGTGAGAAATTGATCTTTAAGAAATAATACTTCATAAAGGAAATTGGCCAGGCTGAGAAACTGATATTAGTTATATTGCATTTCATATCTCATAAAAATATACAATTTGGAGGCGGTGTATGTGACGGCGCCGGCCCACAAGGCAGGACTGGGGATCAAATCCCATCCGGACCGTCTCTCCGTAACATGGACAGACTATCCTGTTACGTGGTAAAATAAGTCTTGATACGGCCAGGCCGTTCTAAAGAAACAACAAAAAAAAGTACATTTTCTCAAAAATAGTTCGTATACCGCTCCCACATTAACTAAATTTCCAAAAATAAAAGCTTAAAAATTTTCAAATTTTTAGATTTTTTTTTATTTTTTTTTTTAATTAAAGCATTATTTGAGTAAAAAGAACCTTATATAAACAAATTTGCATTAAAATAAATCAATTTATAAAATCTGCTAAATTTCCCAAAAAAAGCTAAGGCTATAGCCTTTAGAAATTTTCAAATATTTAGAATTTTTTAAATTTTTTTTATTGGTTTTTATTCCTTTTTTTATTTGAAGCGTATTATTTGCGTGAAAAGAAACTTATTTCAAGCAATTCGAATGAAAACAAATCAATTTATAAAATTTTGATAACTATCCCAAAAAAAAGTTAAGGCTATAGCCTTATGAAATTTTCAAATTTATAGATTATTTTTTTATTATTATTTATTCTTTTTATGATTTAAAGAACTATTTGAGTGAAAAGAAACGTATTTCAACAAATTCGCATTAAAATAAATTGATTTTTAAAATTTTGCTAAATTTCCAAAAATAAAAGCTAAGGCTTAGCTAGTCACTATCCATACTCTCAAATGGAAAACTCTTCCCGTCAATAAATTAGGCCAGCAAATTACTTTTTTTTTAGCATATATGGACACAGAAGTCCATACATATGTATAAGTATTAATGAATGCAAAAGCAATAAGTGGGTTTGGATTGATGCAAATTATGCTCGACTAAGCTGTTCAGTAGCTGTCCAGTGTGAAGCCAAACATCCGAAAGGATAAACGTAAAAAAAAGCTTCCAAACACATGGGAAATGAAAACAAACCGTACACGTGGTAAGAAGATTAAGCAGATGATAAAAATAGCACGTGTGCATGTGATGACCTATTAGGGAAGTCAAATTTTAGAGTCAGTGCAGTAAATAAATGCACAGCAACAAACACAGTTAGATACAACGAGCACGTGCGGAAGCATTTTTTTTCTCTCCTCCATTGCGTATGTGTATGCCTCCAAAAGCATCAATTTTCGATTGCGAATTAAAGTTATGACTTTTTGCGAAAAAAAATCTAATAAAAACAAAGTTTATGTGTTTGTACTTTCCTCCCGCGCGGGTTCATTGCCTTGCAACCATCAAGCAATGCTCGATGCCACGTGCTCGTATGGTGAGATAGGGTATGCGCCCCTTTCGGATGTTGCCACCGGCGTATCACGTGGGCTGTAAAGCATCAGGCTGTAATGCAATTTTCACAGCAGCTTTCTCCGAAAGCCGATTCCCTTTGAGCCCATCCGTTACTGTTGGCGGTCGGTGGCCGCTTGATGAACCCTACGAGTTAGTGCGCATTTTTACGCCGTTTGCTAGCAACGTGTGCGCGTAATGGATATTTCATGTACCATTTACTTCGGTCGAAGAACTTCCATCCCATTCCACTATCCGAACCACCTGTAGAATGTGTTTTCCTTACTTTCCCTAAAAAGGTAAAAGATAGTAAAGTGTCTAGCAATTATTTTTCTCCTAACAATAAATAAGCAAACTAAATTCTTGAAGTAAAAAAAAAAACAACCTTTTGTACAAAAACAAAACGTATGTGGTAATGGTGAACAAAAACAGAAACAAATAATGGGCTAAAAGCACCCGCAAACATTTGCTTTACCTAACTGTCTGGCTACTTCCTGGCATCCTGACAAAATTTCACACCGCAGTAGTTATAGGCCTTCTGCAGACCAAACAGCAGTGGCTTCCGAGTGAAGGACAAAGTTGTTTCCAGTTAGTGAAACATAAACTTTCTCTCCCTGTTTAGTAACTCGCTCCGATGGATGGATGTTATGACACGGACTTCCTCTGCCCAGGAAAGCGAACCTTTTGCTGTGTGGTGAGACTGTTTTTGGTTGCGTTTTGAATCAGCAATGGAAACACATGCTACATTTACAAAACCAAAAACAAGAAAAACCACAGACACACACACACACACGGGAACAGAAGTAATACGTAATAGGAAAAGTTTTCCACGAGCTTTTTCCGAGCTATTCGAAGCCTATCAAGGATAGCGACATAAGGGAAAGGTGTGACGAGGCTTACGTGAAATTGTTCACGATCGTTCGGTTCGCTTTTGATCGATATATCGGTACGTTACGATGTGTGGCAAGTTTTGGTGCCGATTTTCACTGCCCGAAGACGTAATCGTCCACTGTTTCCTTTAGCTCTTTGATGTGCATTATGAACGACAACGAACAAAAAACACCAATGGCGTCGTAATAATTTAATTTCAACCGTTGTTCTTGTACGAATTCTGTACTTTGTTTTGTGGATGCGATAAACAATGGAATTTGGAACGGTTGAGTTTGGGGCGTGCTAAAATTGGGTTAATTAAATAAGTATTATTTAATGTTGTTTACATGAGAAGGATGAAAACACTGGTCTGGTTCAGATAAGGCAAGGAGTGAGTGTCAAAGCAGTAAACGAAACCGCTCTCGAATTATCTGTCGCTCTAATCAGGATATTTTAAGGGCTGAGTTGTTCGGTGTCATTCTGATTACGTGACCCACGCGACAACTACCAGCGAGTCTAATTCGTTGCACGATAATGCCGGTATTGTTTATTCTCAATTCAGACTTACAACACCTTCTGAGTGCTTCTTAACAGCATTTTTGAAAGTTTAATAATTAGTTACATGTTTGATCGTCCTGGTATCATTTTGATGTAGTTACCAGCCTAGAGAGTCTAGTGCATGCTATCCAGATCTCTTCATTGTATTACACTCCTTCGTCATTCTCCTTAAAATATGTAGCCAAAAATTTTACTGACCATTAACTTACGTGACTTTAATCCTTTCGTCACCTTTTTAGGACAACATATTTATCTCTGAGACTTATTTCACTACTCAGGAATGATGCAGAGGTTCAAACTTGAATAACTTTTTACTGAAATATGACAATTTGTTTCCAAAATACGTACATTGCGAAATTGTATTATGAAAGTTGAAAGAAAAAAATTGAAGAATACAACTGTCGCACTTTAATGCTTTAATTACTCCCGTTTTGTCGAATATTAAAATCTTATTTATAGAACACAACTGTGAACATTAGGTTCACAAAAAAAAGTAAAAGGTGAAAAAAGTATTAAAAATATAAAAGTATAAATACCTATGTAATCTCTTCCCGAATATTGTTCTTTTTTTTCAAGTTAATAAACTTACAAGAAAAACATTAATTCCTCTATTACACTTTAGTTGATTTTCACGCTTTCTTATCGGTTAAGGACATTTCAATCACATTAGCAGATTAATAAACCATTTACTCAGGTTAATGACATAGCATTGAAATATAGTCATGTATCTTCCCGCTCTAAATCACGTGGATGTGATCAATCCTCGATTATAAATGCACGTGGTCCGCACCAAAGCGCGAATTAAATATTTATTTTGTTAAACACCATCATCCATCCCGATGGTTGACCGCGCCGATGTATCTCACATAATGAACGGTCGTCCTGGTTGGATGTGACCGATAATGAAGGACATAAAATTTCGCTAACGTGTGGAAGGAGAACTTAGCGCAACGTGACAGCGCGTTGGTCCACTTCGGTGACCTAGAGGCAGTTCAACGGGTCCTAGTGCATATCACGTTTGATGTGACCTCGTTGCAAAACCTTCAGTACACACAACATTTGCATCATTATAGAAGGAATATATTGTTCCACGGTTGCACCGGGAAAACGTTTACCTCGGTTTCTGTGGAAAATTTTACAAAATTAAGTCCATCATTAGCATGAGGGTCATGAGGCGTTTTTATCCGCACATTACCATTTTACATTCCCTGAAGAAGAAGAAAAAAAAACATTTAATGGTATAATATTTCTTTCGGAATTCGCAACAAAACAGTACACAAATTCATTCATTATTCATTCTTTAGTACAAATTCTAAACTTTATTTTAACGATATTGAACCGAAAAACAATGATCGATCTTAAAACGGACCATTGTCCTTGTTGGCCACGCATGCATAATTGATAACACCGTCACTTATCGCTTACATTCTACCAACACTTATCAGTTAATAATACAAGAACGGGTGCTTATATTATGATCGAAATTATCCATCAGCAAAGCTATCGAATCGTTTAAGGATAAAGAAAAAAAAGCAACATTAAATCGATCATGCAAAATGCGTTCGCGCTTATTATTCGAATTCTCACTTGTTTATTTGACACTTTTGCCCATCGGAACGCTCCCAACGGTTCCAACCTTAACCGGGTATATTAATGCTATCAATCACGCTTACCTTAACTAGATCATTTCCCCATCGGTTGCAGCACGGAAGAATGCCGGGGAGGATGTTATCAATTAGTGAAATTACTCTAGGAGAGCGCGTCTCAGTTCGTTGGGAGTTTTCTTTTGATGGGAAGTTAAGAAGGAAATGGAAGTGGCACCAAATGAATCAAGCGACTTGGTCTGATTATTAGCTTAATCGATTTTTTATCAAATGAGTGTGCTCAACAATAGTT
This sequence comes from Anopheles longipalpis, assembly GCA_016170015.1. NCBI lineage: Eukaryota > Metazoa > Arthropoda > Insecta > Diptera > Culicidae > Anopheles > Anopheles longipalpis. The sequence goes on along the minus strand of STHD01001479.1, from coordinate 39,844 downwards.
GAACAATCATTGGTGAACAATTGATTCGCGCCTTTACTATGCTTGTTTTAGAACTCTTTCGCTTTTGCTAACTATTTGCGTCATTTGTATATCCTTATAAGTACGCTGGTATATTTGTTTTTAGTTTTTTTCATCCTCGCTTATATCAACAATAAGCTCCAGCTTGATCGATTAATCAGTTTTTGCTATCTGAATTGTGGTAAATATAATTTGATATCAGGCTCACACTGGTGGCACAGTGGCGAAATAGTGTTTTTTTGTATCGTTTACTAGCTTCACAATTATCTTCTTATTATGAGTTATCGAATTTTTTATGTTATTCCTATTTCCTTAGCAGAAGATAAGTGTGTTTATGCATCACGCGTGAAGCAGACTATGTGTTAACCTTACATTTCATTTCCTGTAGTGGGAATTTTTATCGCATTTTATTTTTTCCATAACATTGACATCCATTAACGTGAGATATATGTTGTGCGGGTGAGTGGGATTTGAAGAATTTGGAGAAAAGAATTATTTTTGTTAAAAAACAAAACCAGGATGCAAGTGGTAGTTTGTATGGGCAAGAATTCTAACAAACCATAAAAAGGCATTTGCTTCTTTTTTACATAATATTGTTCAAAAGGATTTACAGTTTAGAGATGAAACTGAACAGGAAGTAAGGGAAGAAATTCAAAACGAACAAAAAAACTTAACTTTACTCACAGCCTTACTTGAAATTTTTCCTTTATCCTTCCCTACCGTATGTTGTCCAATTGCAGAAAAAAACATACATAAAATACTCTCAAAACATTCAACCAATCTGGAAACCAGCTAATGTCCAGCATCTAATTTCAAAACAAAAGAATAAATAAAAAATCCAGGAAAATGCTTCCAAAACAACATCTGTTTGTTGATCGGTTTTTTTGCAAATCTTCATAAAAACATCATCATTTATTGGGCGCCATTTTTTCCTACTCCGTTTTATCAACAAATTGATAATCTTTGCACAAACCACAACGGTACATTGGGTATGAATTTATGAATGGTTTAAAAAAAACACTCACTAAAAACAACTCATTCATCTTCGGTAGCAAAAAAACAACACAAACGCATCGAAAGAAAGATCGAGCAAGCGATCGCCGTTCAGCAGCGGCAGAAAGTCTTTCCATTTATCTTTTTGTTTGTTTTCCTTCATACTTCCCTGATGACGTCTGAGGATGCGTTGGCAAAAAAAAAAAATGAACGCCATCCCCATCAAGCATAATTTTCTGCGCCAGAGAAAGGAATTCAAAAATAGTTAAAACTCGTCACCCATCCGACAGAAGGCAGGAGGCCTGTTCAAAACAATGCCACTACACAGCCGCATGACGTACGGTTAGCATATGCTGGAATTAAACGTTCTCCCACTGTTTCTCCTATTGCATCTTTTTTCTCTTCGGTTCCGGCGTTTAGTAGCATCTTCATCGTGGCCCGGAAATGCCAATACCCGTGCACCCGACCAACGTGGCGCCCCCATACCGGCTATGACGTTTGTCACACTGTACGTTTCCACCGATCGGTTCCGGTGAAGCAAAAAACACCCGGACCCTGCCATTAGACCGGCCAAAAAGATGTAAAAATAAGAAGGGGAGAGAGAAAAAAAATCACCATACACAGCACCTGCACGGTAGGTAGGGTGGGATCTATTTTTACGATGAGTCAAACCACAGCCGAACTCATCGACGGTCTAATACGCGCGACCACACACAGACGCGTACACCTTCGCTGCGAGGTAAAGAGTACTCTGCACCAGACGAATTCGCAGTCCCCCTCCTCAGGGGGCAAACAGACGGGACTGTTGGAAATTGAATAGATCTCTGGCACTGACAGGTCTGGGACGGTGGAAGGAAATGCTAAGGGTTTTGGGTTAGGGTACTACACCCTGATTAACCCCTCATACCGGTCTTGACGGATTGCGCACTTGCGTCAAACCGTAAGCTTACAAAGAGCTGACGAAAGCAATGCATTCCCATTTTTCGAGAAGATTTCTGCAAGAAACCGATACACTTTAGTGGCAACTTTTTTTTAATTTTGATCCTTAGTTTGGTCGCTATTAAATGACGTTCATTGCGTGCAAATAAAGATGCTATATTTATTTGCCCCGTTGCTCAAACAGTTATTCGAAGGGCAGATAATAAAGACATCTTCGTAACTCCAGGCTTGCAGGCGGTTCCAATATTGGAAATAGATTGGTACAGATCATACACGCCTTCGCTTTCACATTTGATTTGTGCCTTACACCTTGAAGAGGAGGTGTCTTGAACGGCCTAAATACAGCCTCGGGTGTAAAAATACACTCGAGTTCCTAATTCGGGAACGTCAGTCGCCGTGCGGTAGTAACTACAGTGCGTTCAGTTGAATAATAATCGAGAGAAAATAGTAAATGTTTCCCCTCCAACCAAAATACAAGCAATTTGGGGTGTTTTTGCAACATTATTTACAAACAAAATATCAACCAAGTTTCGTAAATTTCTCTCCCCCCCGGGGGTCACAATCATTAGCTGGAAAATAAAACCTTACGATGGGTGACGATTCGTTTCAACATTGTTGCTCATTCCATCTCATTCCGGTAGCTTGCAGCAAAAACAAACGCTTTATCAGGTGAAACAAGGTGGTGGTTTAAACGACCAGGAATAAATTTTCCAGCTTAAAAAAAAAACAACCGTTTTTCCAACGAACCAATCAGCGCAACATTAGTCCCAGAAGTGATTGAAACGCTCTATCGCTTCCTATGGCTTGTTTGTTTGGTATTTGACTCAGTTTTTGAATTTGGAAATTAGGCAGTGTTATGAAATGATTTTTGAACAATAAACATTGCTTAAAATATATTCACTTCACTAATTGACAATCGCTTTAGGATGAGCTGCCTTTCGTAACGATATTTTTATCGAAGAAAATGCGATATATCCTGAAATCCAAAGACTTCACCAAACGGTCATGAGCCAACTGTTAATTATGCTCTGTATTGAGAATTAATTGTACGCTTAATATTGAGTCTTTTCATCTTTTTTCTGTCCCTCGGGGAAAAACAACTCTCCCCAACATCCTATATCCCTGCCACAGTCACAAGGAGAAAAACAGGAATGGAAAATTTCCATAATCTTCTCATCTTAAAGGTATCACACCTTCTACCGCGGCTCTGAGGTGGAAAATTACATCCACCCACCCATATGCTGTGCCATTCCATGCAAACACATGCACTTGATTACATCCCAAAAAGGGAAGAACACAGTCCAGGGGTGGAGAGGTTATCGCTATCGTATGCCCTTTTTCCAACTATAATTTTTCCGCTAGCAAATGATGCGAAAACAACAAATTCCTATAAAGCGTTTTCACTCATCCTTTCGTTTCGTGGAAAACAAGGAGAGCTTGGTAACAGACACAGTGGTGGAAAACAAATAACATAATTATCACCACAACGTGGAACAACGTTTTATCGCCTGATTTTGGGGATCGAGTTTTTAGTTCTATTTGTCTTTTCTCCAATATTCTATCTTTTGCCTTTTTTACTGTTTTAAAAAATAAAAAAACAAATTGCCACCGAAACTGCCGCAACATACTGTTGGCGTATCCCCAATAGCAACACTAACGAGGCTCGATTGGATGGAAAATTCTCCCTCGCGTGAAGGAAAATTTTCCATTCGAAAGGTCGCGCGTTTTCCCCCGCCTTTCCGTGCGGAAACTGCTTTAACTGTTTTTTTCCTTGGAAAAGAGCAAGATTGTAAACGAATCATGTCAAGATGATATCGATTCCAGACAAGGAAGGATTTGCAAATGATCAACCCGAAGATGTTTCTGCACACACACACACACACAAACACTTGCATCCTGTTATGATAGACGAGGATTCACTACCTTTAGCTAAAACGATAAAGGCGTTCCTCGGTACAGTGAATGGGAATAAATGGGATTAAATTAAGGGTGGGAAAAATGGACGAAAAAAAAGGACTACGTCGATGAATCGACGCACAAATGAACTCAACCAATCTTGTCACCGGTTCTGTTCTACGATCGAATATCCGTGAGTACAAGGGTACAAGAAGCATTATGACGGGATGGGAAAGAATGGAGCTTACGATCACTTCCAATATTATTTCTATCATCACAAATTTTGTTTTAGCCCCCAAACATCCGCCCCGTCATAGCGTCATGCCGTTTGTCTTATTTCCCTTTCCCTAGATCATCTCCTGGCAGAAAAAAAACAGATTCACGTCCTATTGAGCACACATTCTACTAATGGTACACCTTTGCGAGACGTTTTGCTTTGTTTAATTGCTGTCCTCGGCCGTGGTCGACGTCGGTCATAGGGAGGCAGTCGCTGTGAAGGCCTGGCGCCGCTTCATCACACGCGACTTGTGCAGCTCACCTTTGTGACATGGTACAACCGTGCCCTGGCTGACCGGGGTTTGCCGTGTGCCATTGTTACCGATCAGCGTACCTGCATATGCAGAGAAATACAGTAGAAAAAAAAACGATTAAAAATTAAAATCTCTTGCAACGGAAATTTTTACAAAATTAAGCAACTGAAGTAAATTAAGTTAAACTTACCAAACATTTTGCTGACGGAAAATTTGCGTGGCTTTACTGGGCGGGCCCGCGATTCTACCAGCAAACGTTCGAAGGCTTTGTACAGTGCGGGTGTATTGTCGGCGACCGAAACTTCACAGAAACCGATCGCGTGCGATGCGGCCAACGATGCTCCTTCCGTCTCCTGAACCTTTAGAGCGAGAAGAGATAATGATGAATTTGTTATTATTAATTTTAAAGGGAAAAAAACACACACAAATGCAAATTCCTTCCCACAGTACAGTCATGGATCAGAAGCAACACCGACCCCGGAAACTAGGTTAAGTGGTTTTCACTGTACAGGAGAGGTTCTCTTCATTTAACTTGAATATTTTTGCATACTTCTTCATTCCAATGTCACAAGTCTTTTTTTTTAGTCTTTTCCTCTTGATCTTTGAAAAATATATGCTCCAAAATACACGCAAACATACACACATCTCGACCAAGCGACCGGCATAGTGATGAGAAATTAATGGAGCTCTGGGCAAATGCTTGAAGCTTAGAAAACAAAACATTAGTCAAACGTTCGTTCATTCCGTTCCTACCACAAACCCCGTTTAGGACGATCACGATCTCGTGTTTTGCTGTCGTGCACTAACAAATTGGCACCGATTGGCCGTATCCCTAAGACCAAGGTTAACGAACTGCCACCGAAAGCAGGACCGAAACTAGCGACAGTACGACAGCCTTCGGTGACATCTTAATCGCCTGCGAATCTGCGACGTGCCCATGCTGACGGCCAAAAACCCACACACAACCTTCCTTGCGCTCTCCGTCCTGCAGGTACGTTGCTCATCCAAAAAACTAGGTCAAACAGATAGCACTCTGGATAATGTCGCCACCGACACACAGGTCCGACAACGGACCGGGGTTTTCCCCCCGTTTTTGTCAGCTCGCGCTGATGGGGAGCTGTTCCTGGGCGCGCGACGTTTCAAGACGGCCAACCCGATTGGCATCATAATTAATTTCGATTAACCACTAACAAGCTACTTTCGTGCGACTGCCTGTCGACATTGCAAAATCTGACATCGACTAGACCGTGTTCTGGCTTTTTGTTTTTTTTTTTTTTTGGGTTTTGGTTTTTCATTTGCAAAATCCGTTGCCAAATTACACGTGTTAATGAGAGTTGTTGTCCTCCGCTGCTTAAGAGCTGCTTAGCGGCGTTAATTTCATGCGAATGCTGCATCCTGTGCTGCAAACCGTGACTAATGAATGCAGCGAGCGTTGCGAACAGGTGAACCACGCTAGATGCCGGCTCACCGTGCATCGGAAACGAGGCCAAACCGGTTTGATGCTGTTTTCGGGACAGGGGATTTTCTAACCTTAGCAAAGCACGGTGAATGGTGAGCTCGGATTCTCGGAATTGTAATCGATCGATTGCTCAAACCACTGATCAATGGTACGATCATGCACGATGCGCATGCACATCGGTGCAACGGTGCATGCGATCACGTACTCATCCGTGCATAAATAATTCCCCGTTTTTGTTGAATGTGGGCTTGTATAAACAATATAGCACATTCCTTTACCCCCAAAAATGTTCCACTAGTGCTCGTGCTTGTGGTTATTCGTTTTACATCCTAAATATTTATCTCTGCTGCAGAGGCGTACTGCTGCATAAGTCTAAGGGAATAAAACCCAATACAAATGATGCAACAAACTACAAATTATTTATGCTTAGTTTGTGCTCTCTAAGATGATTAAATTTATTTATTTTTTTTTGCAAACAAGATAATAATTATTATACAATAATATTTATTGTTTAAATATAAAAATATAAAACACATTTAAGTATTTTTTGTTCATAAAAGTTTACTTTTGGAAGTAAACATCGAAATCAAATTATTCCACGAAAAATTATGATGATGAATCTATCACATTCCATTGACCCGTGGCAACGTGGAAAAGCGAAACATTTTAATCGTTTAAAAAAACAATCAATACATTCATGAGTTGTCGACGGGTGCTAGCGAACGAATTCACACTGCCCAACCCAGCTCCCAGACCCGTCGAAGACCACTTTACAGCCAATCGATAAAAGATTTATTGCACTGGCAACATTAAAAAAACGTAGTCAAGTGATATGTCTGCCCAGTGTTCGGGAAATTCGGTTCCGCACTTGGTCAAGATCATCATGGTACGATCACGTGTTTGAAAGGTGAAATGGAACATTCCATTCACGGGGACTTCCCCAGAATTTTTTTTTTTGCTACTAAACTCCATTGTCCCAAAAAAATCAGAAGGTTTGAAACTGTCGATGGAGACGCATGGTGTTTTTCACGGAATCACTAATAACCCAACGACCACCAAGTCCCGGTGTAGCATATATGTGCGATATGCGAACGCATGATATTACGTGAATGTTTATGTAGAACAGTGGAGAATGTTTTAGCAAGCATTTTCTCTTCCAATCGTTAATGGTGATGGTAGCAAGATCATGGTGCAGCAGTAAGAAGCAGGCGTATTAAGAAAATTCATTTCTTCTCCCTATTTTTTTTTCACTACTTCGTGATTGTTCCATTTTACACGAACAATTCGCTTGGAGCACCAATTTTCATTTTCAATACCAGAAAAGCAAAAAAAAACGCGGGGCTAGCAACGATCGAATGATCCGTAACGATGAAACCGTGCTCGATCCAAATTGCTATGGTTTGGAAATTCGATGAAGGAAGAAACTACGCGAATGTAGCAATTCCCATTAACTCTATCTCGCTCACATTACCATCTGTCTGAGACGGCGAGAGAGAAAAGATTCCAACATTTCCAACCAAATTCCTCGACTACCAAACACTCCCACCGCAGACGCACGTTTCGTTCTCAGGTTCCATTCAAATTTCACGTCACGCTCTAATTACCGTACGCATCAACCGAACGTTTGGCATTTTGTTTCTTCAGATTTTTTTTTAATTTTTGCTACTCTTCTCCTCCCATCAGTGAAACGGTGAAAAATGAACCTTTTTTGCAACATAATCCAGACGCTACCATTGAAGGTTGAGTTGCTATTTACCCTGAGAAAAGGAAAGTAAAAACATTCGTAAGACTCGTCTCAATTTTTGGGGTAGATGGGATGCCGTTGCAGACGATGGTTTTAAAGTTAATTATCAATGTTCTGTCCGTAGTTACAGAAAAAAGTGAAGGTTACGACAAGTCGCTTCTTTTACCTGCAATTGAACTATTGCAGAAGGAGCAAAATGCAAATGTCAGTGCACTAGATGCAATAACCTTCGGAGCGTTAAATTGGAACTCTTTGCTACATACGACTCCTGAACCACGGCGTAGGTTTTTTTCCGGATCGAAAGGGCAACGAGAACTTCAATAAAGGAGTGCCAGGAGTGTTGGGAAATTATTATTCCAATAACAACCTGGAATGGTGTGATGGTATGCACCGGTTACCATGCGGTCATTGCATCATGATGCAGTCAATTGTCGCCTACGACAACATCGTGCTCAATCAACACACCAGGTGTTCGAACGCTGAGCTCTAAGTAGTAGTCATCGGACGCACAATTTCACTACTTTCACTTCCCATCCCTTCCTGCAGGACCTTCGACCATAAACTCTTCATGTTGCCAACCCGGACAACTTGGACCCATACCAGAGTGGGAGTTCCCTCCAATTAACTGCCTCTCAAGTGGGTTCAATGGTAGGAAAAGCCCTATCGTGTACACTCACCTCACGCAAATGATCCAGATCGGCCTTGTTGCCGACCAGGTAGGCTGACGGTGCATTCTGAAGCTGTCGCAGCTCGGCCAATGACCGCTGGGCGTACTCGTAGCTGCCTCGGTCGGTGATGCTATACACGATGAGACAGGCGTCAGCCCACTGGATCTGTTCCACCGGGAATCCGTTGTCATTCTCTGCCGAAATGTCTACGATTTCTACATCCAGTACACCGCTGTCGAGCGTTACTGTTTGCTTGTATAGGAGATCCGTGTTGGAGCTGTACTCGCCTATAAATCGTCGCGTCAGGTAACGTACGGTGAGGGCTAGAAAGAGAGATAGAATGGGAAGAAATTGTCTCATCAGTAAACTTTGTACATCCTTCAGTGTGATTTGCTCCTTTCTCCTTTCTCTAGCAAATCTTGCTATCCTGAAATGGGAACATCCTGCAATCGGTTTACTGGCAAGTGGCAGTTACTGTAATTTTCAATCCATTTCCAATTCCCCCTCCGAGAGCTACGGGGTTGTTGCATGACCCTAGCCGGACCGTGTACTGCTGGAGGGCACACGTGCCAGCGTTGCTCTACGGACTGTACCGACATGTGGCAAACACGAGGTTACGCTCGACACTGTTGTACCATTCGCAGCGGGAATTTGCAATTGGCCGATCGAAGTCGAATCGCATCACCACTTTTGCCTTCTTATGTATCCAGGAAGATGGAACTGGATGTATTCTTTTCCATACTCTTATTTACTTTTCGCAACCACAACGAAACATATTAAAACCAGAAATATCTCGTTAAAATACACACTTTCCTCTCGAAATTATAAACGTGTGAATGATCGTTTCATCACTAGCATCTTAAGTTCGAAGGCTAAATCGTGAACATTTCAATGATTGACTGCGGTCCGAGGTCATGCCGGGAATGTGAAAATGACACCGCATTAGTCACCGAGCTTATGTCGATTACGTTCGTCGGCAAAGTTGACTTTCCTTAACCTCAATATTCGCGTGTACCCCTCAAGAAACGTGTGAGCTACATTCTTCAAAGTTCTTCCTCTTGCAAAAAAACTCAATCATCAATACAAACCGTGGCAAAATTTGACCACAGTGGCTTGCAACAGACTTGTTTGTAAGATAAAAAAGACCACAGTCAATCCCCAGATTAACTTCCAATTGCGTTGGGGTGAGTGTGATGAACAATTTCCTACTTCCTCACTCAAGAAACTCACATGCGGAAAATGGTGTACCACTTAGCCATCACTGCTCGGGTGCCGTACAATATCTCAACCGTACGTTTTTACGACCGCAAGATGTATGGTCATGAAACAAAACTAGAAAAAAAGGGAGGAGACGAAGAAATCGGCCACTGACAAAATGTGGACCCAATCTAGGTCAAAGACGCGTCGATAACCAAACGAATAACGGTTGGTTATTCTTCATATCATATTTTTTCCATTGCAGATACATCGAAACGGGTGCTTCCTGCTGAAGTACTCGCCCACAGTCCACGATACGTATGATGGCTGCATGTAATGCTACTCTACCCCGAAGAATCTGTACGTCGGTTTGGTTTAAGCTAATTGATAAATATGACAAACATCTGCCCGGTGGGTGACCTTGCGAAAATTTTGCTTTCATGTTAACCACACAACTCTCTGTTTGTTTGTGAAAGTGAAAAAGGGGTATCGAGTGGGTGGCTAAATGAAAAATTATTTTGTTTTTTTTTCTTGTTCAGACTTCTTCTCCAAACTTTCCACAATCTGGCGCATATTGGAAGGAAGTGTTCAATGCTGCTCAATTTGCGAGTTGCAAATGTAAAAAAGTGATACACCAAATCAAGTAAGTGTGTCATACTTGGGAGAGTAAAAAAAAACAAAAACCCCCCGAAGGAAGAGTGGGAGATAAGGACAACGCACACAAACAAAGCCATTCGCGAATGGCGCTGATCTTGTAGAAAGTCTCTTCCCACACACTCCCATGTGTCAGCGCACGTATCGAGCTGTCAATCATCCGGTTGGTACCCGCACATTTGCTCCGAAAACGGAACGTCCGTCTAGTTTGGGGACGCAAAAAGTTTTTGGATCCCCATCAATCTCGTGTTGCGCGAAACGAGCAGGAATAATTGAGGTCGACGGCCGTACGGCTGTCAACGAGAGGCCGCACGTAATACACCGAAACGTGGCAAAAGTGGAGAAAGAAGATTTTCCCAGGTTTTTCGAAAAACTTCTTGTCCTGGGTATGTTCTTACTAAACCCCAGATGCGTAAAACTATCGGAACGGAAGTTGTCACACATTTACCATGAACGTCCTTCATCTTCGAAACAACGGAAACAGGCAAACTCCGGGGTCTCTAATCACACTAATGGACAGTTAATAGTTCACTAGTCATTAGGTCAGTTCGTTGGCCTTAAGCAAAGACGTTTAGACAAAGGACGGTTGACATGTCAGCAGCATTTAGTTACTCATATTTTTTTCCCTCATATCCAGCAGTGTTTCATGTCACTCCTAACCCCTAACCGGATAAATCTTTGTCCGGATGTAGCACTTTAGCTGGTGCCACTTTCATCACAGGGGGAAGGGTGAGTAAAATGTTTCGTTTTGATTTTGTTACCGATTGTGCCTCGTCTCAATGCGTTTGTGTAATGGAACAAAAGTACACAATGTCATCCTTCCCTGTGGAGTACCGGATGGGCCTCGCTTTTTTTTGCCAACATCCACCACCAGCCGGCTTTGTGACGAGACCGCTTGCTGAGTGATGGAATAGCGTTTGATCCGTTGACTTTTAATCCATGCAGGAACCACCACCACCACACTTGCCTTGGCTAGTGTTTTCAATAAATCAATTTCACATACCGCTGACGAATTCGAAATGAAGATTGAACTCCAGCCGTTTGTTTGTGGGTATAAGAGTTTCCCGATCGACTACCCACCGACTCTGGGAAATTGCAAAAAGCATCTTCGCACAGCGTGATCGCCACTAGGCAGCACATTCAGCTTGCGATATGTTTACCATTGCAAAAACCGTTCAAGTCGACATTTCTCTCGATCGGGTCATGTGGAAAATGGCGTAAGTGTAAGTAAACCTTTCGTGTGCGCGGGTAAGGGAAATCGTACAATCAAATCGAACATTTACTAGTGGAAATTGTTTCGTACGCTCAAGTATGGCGCTGTTAAGGAATGGAATAGAAAATAAATACCATCCATCGACACGTAAAAGAAACATTAACTTTCTCTCTAAACGATCACACGCTTCCGTAAATGTTCGATTAAAGCGTAGTTTAATTGAAACGTAGTTATATTCTTCGCTTTTTTCTCGTCCTTTTTGTTTTGAAAGTCATAATAAGAAATAAGGAACTTATTAGATTTTGTTTCAAATTGCTCTTTTTACAGTCAATCACATAACACAGAATCAACGACTTATTACCATCGTTCAATTGCGCCATTCAACAATTCAAGCACGGTTTTGAAATAAATAAAACCAACCAACTTCATTGAGATAAAATGTGCACACATGCAGGCGTAAACAAACGCAAACCCCCATCAAAAGCAGTTACAAATGGTGTTTCTTTCCGAATGATGAAAACGGAACGAAGATCACAATGTATTCCCGTGCGTACATGTGCTAGACTGAAACAGTGATAGATGGGATTGGAAAATGTTGGTACATTTTCTTCCACCTGCACAATAATGCACAATTTGGTGCATCATGTGAACCGGTTCGAATGGGTTAGTTTATTTGTTTCGACTGTTTATCCGGTTGGAGCTGCTCGATACGATCTTCCCTTTTTGGCCTTTGCGATCGGGTGAATCGGAATTAAAATTGAAACTAATTCCAACTGGAGGTTTCTTTCCCTGCTGTGGGAAAACTTTTGCCCTGGCGGGTGACAGAGTGCATATTTATTTTCTATCCTCCTTTTCACAACCATACACTTCCACCCACCCGGATGTTGTGGAATTTGGTCACAGAGCTTCAAAGCGTTTCCTAAACATTCCGGATCGTTTCTCGCAGGGTAAGAGAGAAATATCTCCTCTGCTCATTTAGGTCCGGTTTCTTCCCATTTTTCACCCTTTTATGCTTATGAAAGAAATGAAAACGTTTTGGCAAGCTAAATAAAGATGTAAAGAAAATAGACAAACATCAGTCGTTTGCTGACGACGAATGGCTTTTCTTCATGCCGTACCTGGTTAAAAATAATCTTCATTCCCGTAACGGTCAGCTTGCAATGCTACCATTGACGCTCTTCTTAAAATTCATCCCACCGGCATTGAAGGTCGCTTGGTTGCCATCACAGCCGAAACCTAACTGCAAAATGGGAAAATAATATTCAACAAATCGTAATCATCGGTGCACCAATCGGAAGCGAAATGAAAGATTTCCCTTCCAATCGCATAAGGGACAACAAATCGATCAACTTATTTGGCACCGGTTGCCAGATTGGCTGACAGATCACCGAGTTTTCCTTTTTTTTCTCGTTTGCTTTGGCACCAGCTGTTTCGTTTGCCAAGAAAGACGATGAACGAGTGACGATGAGTGACGGTTTCATAATTGTCGCAAAAACGGGATACGAATGGTGTGAGCCAACCAGGTGGAGGGTTTTTTTTTGTTTTATTAGAGAAAAAACAACGAGATCGTTCCTTTCACAGAATGATCTTGAATGTACCGCACCAAACGTTCTGTTATCGTTCGCAAGAAAAGACCGGCAAAAAGAGGCTTTTTTATTTTATTTTATTACAATTTTCCTACCAACTCGAAACAATATTCCTCCACAGGATTGTATTGAACGGATGCCAACTTTGTTCAGTCAAATACCAGTCTAAAGTTTGCCTTTCTTTTTTGGACACTCGCCTCCATTGCGTTGCGTCTTTTAAAGACTCTTTTTCCTAAATAACAGATGGACACTTGCGGTACCGTATGGTTGTATCTAGTCAGCAAAGCAATGAGTCACTGGGTAGGCGTGCTGCAAACAAAACGCCAAAAAAAAACGTTCATCGTGCCAAAATGCGATGATGCCGCAGTGCGATGTTTGTGCCGGGCGCGTTTTAAAGTCACATCACCGAACCCAAACAGAGTGGCGATCCGTGGGCGGTTTCTTTACCGGTCACGTTCATTTCTTCACAGAAGCTACCGGACTAATTGTACCGTCTTCCTTTCAAAAGTCTTCACAGTTTTGAAGCACACAAGCACACACCAGACAGGACAAGAGGAAAGTGTGCTTGTTCGTGTCAATAAATGGTCTAGATTTCCAATTGTTGTCCATTGAGTGGGAAGGAGAAAAGAAAATAAATCAATTCATAGTTCCACCGAGCATCAGCACCAAGTCCATGGTCACATCGGTCTAGAAGCACAAAGAAGCAACCTTGTGGAAGCTGAAGGGCACAATGAAGCGTTACATGGTTTTTGGTAGGTTTTCCCTCTACCAACCCACCAGGTATCATGTGCGATTGTTTAGCAAATAGGAAAAACTAACAAATCGTTTTCATGGTCCTCATAATTCTGGAGGGCACGATCATGATCGGATGCGTTCAAAAATGCTACTTTTTTTTTGTCCCTCAAACTCCCTCAACTCGATCGATACGATCGACGGTGAATGAGAAACATCTTGCACCCATACGGTGGTAAGAGAAAGAAAACAAGAAGGAAAAACACACAAATGCTAGCTTTCGATCAGAACTTAGTTTGCACTTGCAATCGAGAGGTTTGCATGTTAAAGAATTCACGGACTTGATCCAATGTTTATTATCAAACAAAAGATACTTTGCACTAATTGATCAAGTGGAAATGAAGAAACACTCGCACAAGTTTGTATATTTTTTTTGCTACCAAGATCTTTATACCACTTTTCTGTGTATCTGTTTACCTACAATCGTTGTTCCACGCACGTTTGCTCCGTACGGAATGAAATATTACTACAAACGTAGCAAATGCAACGCAAAACGAGAGTATTCTTCGTTTGTTACTAAGAGTAACTTTCAAGTCAGTAGAAGACATTTATCAAACATACATAAAACTCTATCTCATTATTACTCACCAGATTTTCCAACATTCACGTTCCCGAGCACAGCTATCCGTACTCGTGGCACGTTTGTTTTCTCCTCCGTTTTCATTGTGGCCACAGTTGCTGGAACGATGGTTTGGCTTTATTTGCTCTTGTTGCTCTAAATTAGAACAAACTGAAAGAGAGAAAAATTTATAGAATTTAGTAACAATTAGAATAAGTAAGTCTATTGACAACAAATAATAATAAACACATTTATTCATCATAAAAAAATCTAGAACACTCGCTATGGTGTATTTGTATTTAAAAGTGTCAAATTGAAGAAGAAAAAACGCAAACACTCTCTCACAACGATGATAATAAAGAACGCATCTTGCAAGAGAAACAAATCAGCATCGCAACAACCTCGTGGTTTCATTATCAATTGCGTATGTTTGCTTTCTCCCGACCGTTACCATTATCGTGTAAACAGTGATCCAGTTTGCCAATGGGTTGTGTTTCATTAATTTTCTTCAATCAACCAAGGACATTTTGCATAGCGAGAAAAAAAGCTTTGCTTTTCCCGCGTAATATCGAACGATTTAATTTAACTTTTCATTATGATCGAATACGAGGTTAGATATTGTGTGCGTTTTTGCATCATTAAATATCATATTAAATCAATGGTAAAATAAAATAGATTAAATGATTGATCCCCTGTTCCCATTGAAAGCTCACCCGAGCTGAATTGATTTAGATGGAGGCGCCTGGTACTTTTCACCAAATATCGAAAAAAACAAAATAATCCTATTAAGCATTTGTTATAATTGTGCACATGAGCTATTGATTTGTAAACCCACATGAAGCATATAAATTGCTACAATCTCCATGAGAAAGATAAACTTTACAACAACCTTAAACATTGCCCACTGCTCCGATTACTGTGCAAAACACGTGCTCAATTATTCGTCCAAAATGAATGCTCGGTTTGCCTTAAATTTGCCATGCTTTTAGCGTGGAAGAAGATGTACATCGGTATTCCAATAGAAGTTCCACCGAAAAGCAAACCACACAAAACACCAACACACCACATCTAAAAGTCTGCATGTGCTAAGGTTGGCTTTTTTGCGTTGCTTTCCCTTGGTATTACACGAAGAGTAATTGTTTTCCCAGCGTGGGCTCAGTTACGGTCCATAATGGTACGGTGCACAAGTCAAACGAAACCTAACCTCACTAATACCACCCGTACCGTGAGCAAAGAAGCAAACGTGCCGAGCAGTACGTCATGGTTGCGATGTGACGTCATCTACCGGTTAACTTTACCCAGGATGCTGTACGTACCGTTTGCATATGACATTTACAGTAACAGAGATAACAGTGTGGGTTGAAAATGTAGGTTTACTGTTTTTCATCTTCCTCGCCCGATTGCTAAAGTTACCCAGGCCAGGCTTATCATCTTTCCATTCTTGACAATTGACCGGCACTTTATGCCATCATGTGCAGGATGTTCTTTGTTTGGGCTTTAAAGGCAATAAATAAAAGTCCAAACTAAATTGAGCCGACAGTTGCATTGACTAAAATTCTTAACCAATGGAATGGATGGAGAAAAAAACAAACACTCTAATCCACATAATTCATGTCACGTGCTGGGGTTTTGCGTACGAAAGCTCAAACCAATCGTGCTTAGTGCCGTCCGTCGCACACACACAATACGATATGCTTCATTCGATCGTTCCAGCCACACACAAAAGCCGCACGCTGAACGGTTGCTTCAAAAACGTGCTCGCCTTTGTTGCGCACGGTTGGATGGAACAATTCTGACCCCCGAACAAACATGCACTCGTGTTTCTGTTTCTCATTAGCCTTAATCCTTGTGAGACTTGGGAGAGTTTGCAAACGCTAAAACGCTCGGTACAGGTGATGCTATTATGTGTTCATTGTTGCTGGACATATCCATCCATGCAGACATAGCCATTGGGCACTGATGCTTCCGACCGAGCTGAGTCCAGAGCTCGTTTAGAGTGGGTGTGAAACTGCTCTTAATAATGTACTCAGGCCATCGGCAAACGGATGGCGTCACGAACGTAACACATTCCTTCTTCCTGGAATTCATTTCACCGTACGATTTCTGTGGATATAGATACTAAATGGCCCCTTTGGTTTGGAATTTGTCCAGCTTCATTCCATTGCTCATAGTCACCCGGTTAGGCGGAAATGCGCAACATATTAGTTTATTTTGATACTTGCCATCCACTTCCTTTCCACACACGAAACGAACGAATGCACACCGTTAAATGATTTTTAAAAAAGAAAAAAATGTCCAACAACCCTTGTAAAATGAACGTGGTGGATCAAACGATTCAGAAATAGCCCCCTTAGTGCCCCTTAGTGGAATGTTCCCGTTTGATATTTGACGAGTTTTGCTTAAAATAAAACACAACAAAACACGATTATCACTACTTGTATGGTACGATGGAGTTGATTCAGTGCCATTTTGTTTTCGAGAATCATTCGCTATTATTTTCGGTGGAAAACATTTTCCACGTACATGATGTTCCACCTGCTGTCATCGGGTTGTTACCACGCCAATATGGTTAATCATCAAACTCTCCGATGGTCGCTAATGATGATGTTCACACGACGACATGGCGGCACATTCCTGAGGCTTTTAATTCCCTGAAGTGACGAAATTCTCTACCAGCCCAAGTATCACTCACGACGCAATTTGAACCTGATTTGTCCTACTGAAACGAGGGTGTTTTTTGGGGGGAGGGTGAAAAATGGCGACAACTGAGACGATCTCTCGGATATGTAAAGCGTGTTGTGTGCGAAATTTATGCGAATACCATAAACATAAACAAAACGCATACAGTTAGGCTCGTCGTCCGTTTGTTCGTCCAAACTGCAATTTCCAAGCCACCCTCGTGTGTGTGTCCGTTTCGGAATTTGTAAGACAACGCTTTTTTCTTTCCTTGACTGAGGGGGAAAATAATTTTGTCAGTGAATGAGAAACGCCGTCAACACGCGTGCCACTCGAACTGAGTTTGTTTGTTATTTTTTCCCGCTCCGCTTTCGCTTAAGCTTCTCTTGATCTTTTTTCTTTTCTTTTGTTCTTTCTCATTCAGGAAATTCCTTACGTTATAATAACACCGAAAACTCTGCTCATCCACGCGTTGGTAGATCCCGAACAGGCCCCCGAAAAAGTGGTGTGCACGCAGCTCAGAATTATATTTTAAACCGGATTGTGGGCTCTATTTTTAGTTTGCTGTTAACACAAAAAAAGGAAACGATGAGAGGATCACCTTTATGTTCTCTTTCTCTCTCTCTCTGTGTTCGTTGATTGGGTGACAACGTTGTGTTTTTCAAATGCAAAATACGTTTATAAAAGAGTTGACCCGACTGTTTTTGTTTGGATTTTTGATCATGTTTTGCGAATCACCTCTACAACGTTCTTTCCCATCGCACCCTGTTTGCCACAACAAACAAATTTTTGAAAAAAATAACATTCATGATACAACAACACGAAAGACGACCATTGGAACATACCAGATTAGGCGATGAAAGGAAACGATCTTTCTACCATCGTACTTACGAAGGAATTCACAGCTTGAGTTCCTAATTTCTATTCTGCACCAACTGACCAACTGAACGAAATCATATTCAACCCTTGCTGTCAACGATCACATCATTATATTTTAGGACCTAATCAAATCATTCAGCAAACCCAATTGCATGTTCGATAGACGTAATTTTTTTTCTGCTGGACACACTTCCAACACTGGAATAGACTGGACCATCTTCCAAAAAAACCAAGCGACAACATAAAAACCATGTTCCGACCAAAACCTCGGTAACAAATAGCTTACTAACACGACCATTAACCTAGTTTCTTTTGGTTGGAGAAAACAGTTTTGGCAACTGTTCATCAACGCGAGACTTTAGTCGCATAATGTTTTGCGTCTCTGTGTCACTTCGGCACGATACAGTACATATGAAGCGTAATAGTTTGGTATAATTTCCTGCTTTCCATACTGATTTATGAAGCGTTAAAGTTTGTTGCCCTCTGAATGAAAGAAAGTTTTTAAGCACGAACGAACTTCTTGGGATATTGCCAATCCGTTTCTTAAAGACGATCGTTTTGCATTGTTTAACTTTATTTTTCATTTATATTACTTTACTTATTGGTGTAAAGTTCTCAGTCAAATGTTGATATAAAATGACATTTCCTGCAATGCACAATAAACACTTTCTGTTCGTAGTCTCCAACAGACATGAATAAAAAATACTTCAGATAAGAATTCATTTAAATGTTTTCCATGTGCGATTTTTTTGCGTAAATCGTCTCTTCCTTCGTGTATCAACACAATGAAGGAAAACACTTTCCACGGAGCGTAGGTGGACACTGCGAATTTAATGTGCAATATTCCAATCCGCCCGCAATACCGGAAGCGAAACTCGCTTGGTCGGAATGCAAAATTAAATATTGCACCACGGAACACTGCTGCCCCCGCGGGGAGAAAAGATCTGTTTCTGTACTG
Source organism: Anopheles longipalpis (assembly GCA_016170015.1). Taxonomy (NCBI): domain Eukaryota; kingdom Metazoa; phylum Arthropoda; class Insecta; order Diptera; family Culicidae; genus Anopheles; species Anopheles longipalpis. The sequence goes on along the minus strand of STHD01001479.1, from coordinate 21,083 downwards.
TGAGAATGGTAACACAATTTGTCATCTCGGGTGCTTTGTGTTGGTTCGTCTCTGTACGAAAGAATGCGACCAAACCCTTCGCTCTCGCAGAAGCGATGTGGTGCGAAATAGAAAAAAAATCAAACTACAACGAGAATTCCGTCTGCTGTGTTTGGACGGTCGAAGGGAAAGCGCATCTTACGCCAAGTGAAAATTACACCCTCCTCCCCTTAATGGGACTCATTTGTCATCGAGTCAGCTATAGCGCGGTACGAAAACTTCCATCCAAGACCCGTTGTGAAGATTGAATTTAACGCTTACTACGAATAACGGCCACAGGAACGCTCATACACCCAGTGGCCAGTTGCAAGTTGAGGCAATAGTTGGAAATTTTTGGATTATGAGCTGAATGTTTTGTTTTTTGCCTCCCTCCCAACCCCCCCTCCAAAACGATCAACCGATTTGATCGTTTTTATTACATTGTGTTTAGTAGGCAAACAGCTTTTAGGCACGATGAAACTCGAACCGAGACAGGGTAAATGTGACACACAACGGAAGAAGCTACGAAACCAACTCAAAACAGGTACAGACGAACCGATTTTTGTAGCGAAAGTGTCAACTGGCGCCAGCCGGTTTTCTCGAACAATTTTCCTTCCCATCCTCCCTCTAACGGTGACAGTAAGATCAGAGGAGAAAATCAACCTCTTCCTTCCTTCGAAAAGTCCCTCGTTTTCACCTGACGGTGATCGTGCAGCTACATCAGTGCGTGAAAATTTCGTCACAACCAAATGGGCGACAAACTGACGACGTTATTTACTCACACCACACTGGGCACGATCGTTGTGTGAAGTGAATAACGACACACTCGGTTCAATAAAAATGAACATTTTGTGGCCTCGCCCGTGTTGCGCCGTTTGTTGTTGTTCGCCGGTTCATTCCGGCTTGCCACATTCGCACACCGTGCCAATCCGTACTGTGCGTACCTTTAATCTGTCGCATTTCACACGATGCTGTTTTTGCTTACATTCCTTTGGTTTCTTTCTATCTCATTCTTACGCCGAGTGCCTATAGCGGAGATGTTTTTTGACGTACGATTCTCTACGTCTTGTGTCCGCTGGCGTATTTCCAGCATGTTCAGCAGGGCAACCATGTGTGACGATATTGGGAACTGTTTTTCTCAGCTACTTTCTTCCTTCTAGCCGTAATAAACCGATAATAAACATCATAATAACCTGAAACCTGACACAAACACATGGTCCTTTTTCCTTTGCTGCAGGACCCGCGTACTGACGTCCTATTCCCGTTAGCGCTTGTAGGCTCATAAAAAATTTATAAACTAACTTCCACCTCTCTACAGCTTCTTGTTGTTGCGCTTTTTCTGTGAAATGAAAAACACACAACTGCCAGGAGACACGAGTACCTGGAACGAGCAGAGACTAATCGCTGTAAAATCGTGCTCGTCCGATTCAGAACAACGTGTTCAATGAAGGAAAAAACTTGGCATAATTTCACCTTCGGCATTCACTACCACCAGCGGTAGTCCACTGCAACGCTGTGGATGGAGTTGTTTTTACTATTTTTAAAATTTTGTTCAATTGTAATCCTTCCACCATTTTGCACATTGTTGCAAAGTTCCACTGCGTCAACTGTGACACCAATAGAGCTGGAGAGGAGGGTTTTTTTTCTCCTCCATTCTCGATGTCTATGTTCCATTTCGATCAATATGTTTGTTTACGAGGCTTCTATATTTTTCTACTCTCTCTCATTATCTGCTATTTTATGCCGGTTTTGTTTTTTTTTTTGCTTTGCTTCTTCTCTCGACCCTGCTCAGGGACGAAGGAATTAAGGGATGTTATGTTTAAGCACGGAATCCGACCTTAATACGAACAAGCGACGGTAGAATTATCTCATCTGGCTACTGGCAAGGGCATAGAGGAAAGTCCAGCATGGGCCCAATGTCCTACATTGACAAGCAGTACATGTCGGTGACCATGATAGGTGTTTGTTGTTCGATGCAAACAAGAACACACCTGACGGTTCTCCACCTGATCGGAAAATGGGGGATTTAGTGTCGCAACCCATGAAAGGGCTTTGGTAGCACATAAATGGTCGCTAAAATCGAGAAAACAAAAAAAAAACACACCATCATTGTCCCCACCACCATCATCACTATGCGATCACTTTAACCGCGGGAGTATCGCGCTGATCCGATAAAAGGTTTTATAGCTTTGGCCTAATTTCACTTTCGAGTGCATGAGTGAATGCTACCGAAGGCCGCGAGGAGTGATGTTTTATTTTTTTTAATGCCTTTTTGCTCCCTTTTTTTTGAGCCGCCATCAGACGAGTCAGTGTCATGGAGCTGACGATGGATGGAACAAGATTTACTGCTTTTCTAAATGATTTTTTGGGAAACTAAATTGAAGCTGCCAGCACCATCGTTTTTTTTTGGGGGGTATATAAATTCCATCGAAAAGATCAGTATTAACGATTGGTCCCGTCATAAATTTACCATTGCATAATGCACGAATAAGCTGCGGTTGGTTATGGAATTTTAAAATGCAACCTTCATCCCAATCATTGAAATTGATCAAATGTGTTTTCTCTTTTGCTTTTCTTTGCCAACGGTAGGTGGGTTCACGCCTGCAACTGTAGTTAAGAAGGGAAAGGAAAACACATTTTGTGGGAAGTGAATTGTCGTAAAAATCCCTTTGGCCTTGCTACCGGCAGCTGTCGCTTGAACAGTAATTAAGATGACAGACACAGCCCTACACGTGGGACACCTCCAGATGCAGCGCGCGCGCGTGTGTGTGTGTGGGTTGCTATAAAGAAAAAACGATGGACTTCCCTCTGTAACAGCCAAAACCAATAAATAGTTAGACGAGAAACACGCGTTCCTGGCCATTCGCCATGGGAGAAGAAAAACCATATTTGCCATATTGCGACTTCGAGCACTTTTTTTGACGCACACACACACACGTGAGTGATTTATTTCGTGGAAACAATTGGTGTGAAAGCGTGGAAATTCATTGACAATAATTTGTGTTCCATGGAGGTTAAAAGGTATGGAAAAAGTGGCAGTCAATAGTGTCTTTCACATGATATCCAGCTCAAGCGGTCTGGAACATAAAAAGTGACATACGATCATTTCCGTGATGTTTGATCACGTGTAAAATACAATTTTCGCGAAACTTCATTCAAGTATTCGTCACCTAGGCCAATGATTTTGTTTGTGTTGAGAAGAGAGGTTTTATGTTGACAAAAAGTTATCAAAGAAAACTATTTTAGTATTAAATAAAATTACACGAGCCTTCTTATATTTTTTTTTTATCTAAAGTATTGTGGAAAATTTCAAGCGCTCTCTTAATTAGTGTTGAAAAAATATTTCATATCAAATTTGTTTTTTTTGCTTTCTCTATTTTAAATCGCTTCTTTCCACAGGAGGAAGAATTCTTAATTCTTGAGTCAGCAACAAAATAAATAGCAAAGAATGTTTGCTAATGAGCAACAGATAAAAGGCAATAACAAACCAATAATTCCGCTCTGGTAATGATCAACAATAAACCCACACACACACACACATGTTTGAACTGTTTGTGATGATTTGCTTACTCGTTGTTTGCAAAAAAAAAAACCCAGGAAGTAAATTTGCTGTATCTTTCCTTTTCTTACCCAATATGCGCTCAATGGGGGTATTGGTAATTAGGGTTGGAAATTACCAACTATTACCAATACCGTGTAGCGCACAAATAAAAATCCCACAACCGTAAACAAACACACATTCTCAACCGATGAGTGAAACTAATATTTGGCGCAATGTTTACGATGTTTACCTTACTGCAGCTGGAGTTGTATGAATGAAAACTTTACCGAATGAACCGGTTACCGCCACATAGCAAAAATGCTCCTTTCGCTAACTGTTTACGTGTGTTGCTCCACCTGGAGGTGGAGCCCTAAGTACAAACCATTTGATCTGCGACGGTTTAGTTATTGGGTTTTTGCATATTTCTGTGCAACTTGTTTTTTTCCTGACTCGCAAATCACATAACTAGTATCGATGCGTGGGGGATACGCTAAAACTGCGTAGATACCAAGATCCAAGATTAGAACCGAGCACCGGGACAGGCATTTCGTTCCGGGAATGGATACGTCCCCATCCCGTTGCTATTTATACGTCCGGAAAGGAATTTATGAACAGCGCATCAAAGGGCATGTAGCATAGTTGTGCCGTGAAGACGACCAGATCGTCATCATCATCATCATCATCGTCATCATCGTGTGCATCGGTGAAACGATTGCCATCGGTCGTTGGTGATGCGTCCCGAACGATACGTGCACCGAAGTGGCGTCCGCCCGTCGGTATTGGATTCGAAAATAGCATTCCCCAAATCCAACATAAGACTCGTTGTGCCGATGTGCGTGAAGCGATCTGCCCGATGGTTGATGGAATGTAGGGGAAAGTTACGCAGCGCTTACTTCCACAAACCGTTGGAATGCAGTCGACTGAAATGCACCAAGAAACTGTTGCATTTGCTCAAGGAAAAACGCACGTTTTTTTTGTTGCTATGGTTGGCATTTCTTTAGGATAGAAAAAGAAAGCATTACAACAATTCTTTATACGTTTTACCTTCCTGATTAAAGCTTTTTATTTCGCTACTTTCACTAATACATATGCGAATGTAAAGCACCGTGCTGGTAGTTAAGCATGTATCGATCGCAAGCAAGCGAAAATTCCTTACAATCGTGTGAGGAATTCACTACCACCATTGATCCCCCTCAGAAGCTCACCAAGAATTGTCAGCGAGGGTTGTCAACCTTCGGGAATTAATTTAGCGTTTGCCCATTTCACTTCAATAACATTTGAAGGGCCCACGGCATTTGCATCCACTCTTCGTCAATCAGCAGATCGAATTGAACATCAAAAGAAATCGATAGGTTCGAACAAGGGTAAAGGAAACCTTCAGCATTCCAACTCCAGTGACAGCAGAACTTCTGACGCTTTGTTCGATCTATAGCATGGAAATGTTATCCAGACTTTGGCAAAAGGAGTGCAGATTCGGAGGAATTTGAGAATTTTTTGATGTGATTTAAAGCACAAAATTTGTTCGTTTTACAACAAACAGTGTGTAAAGTAAGAAAGGAATTTTGCTATAAAGATAATTCCATTTTCCAGTTCCAAACCACATCAAACAAAAGCTGGACAAGATGCTCTGCAATTTCAACCTCAAGCAAACCAACAAACCAAAACGTGCCTGGCGTCTAAATATTTCCATCTACCATCATTGAATCATTCTTCTGGAATGTCTCGCATGAATACCATTCCCAATAAATCAAATACCATTTCAAAAACCAGCTGAATTCTGGGTCGAAACGATAAATTCCTCCCGATAATGAGCTCGAATCAGTTTCACCAGACGACGCATACCTTCAGTACGGAGCAGCGATGCCGCAGCTGGTCCGAAACACACAAGCCACAAGATTACTCAATCAACCGAACGAACGAGCTGGTCGGCTTAAGTCTCGGCTTGAAAAATGTGTACCGCTTTGCATACAAGCAGCAACAACAAAAAAAACCCCTCGCCGATATTCCGTAAACTATAGACCTCTATAGTGCTGTTAGTTTTCGGTAGTGCAGTACATTAAAAAAAAAAAACGTTTCCCCATTTTCGTTCGACCAGTCACGAACTGTTGCGCTAAAGTTTCATGCGTGTTTACAAACATTCCCTCACCGATCGAAAAGTCGCGGTTTGCTGATGCTTCACCGTGGAGTTTGAAGGAGCGAAATTAAAAACCAAACACTCCGATGGAGACGCCTGGTCGGTTGTTACGATGGGGTTGAATTTTGGTCACTTTCGTCCCGTTTGCCGCGATACCAGACGCTTAAGCGAAGGAATGTAAATTTTCGCAATTATTATTTATCTACCGATAGCGCCGTCGCCGTCCTATCCCGCAACGTGACACAGAACCCAAACGACTAAACATCAGACATTCCGCCATCGCTTCAAACCTTCGTCCGTTTTTACTGCTTGCTTCCACCAGCGTATCGAGTTTCGTTGCGCACTACTTATTGCGACAAAACACACGCCACGCGGCACAAGTGTTTGTGTGGTTTTTTCAAGTGGACCCGATCAAACTGTAGCATGCAGTAAGGTGTATGTGTGTTATTGCACCGCCATTGCTTAACCATGCGTCTCAAGAACGAAAGGGTTTAGTTGAAGGGATTAATGTTTTACCAAAGAAAAGTAAAAAAAAAAACATTATGCAACACTTCAAACCTATTCAACCGTCCCGTCGGCAAATGTTTTCCCAATGGCAAAGCTACATTCATCATCGTTAATCGCTAATGGCGCCAGAACGTGTGATCTTGAATCGTCAAAATATTAATCCCATATCACGATTGTGAGCGATGGTAGAAAATCCCCTTTCGCTTCTCAATCTATCTAAGATCTAGCAGAGAATCCTTCCAGAAGCTTCAAGCGATAATTAGGCTTAATGATTACCTTTGTCCTTTGTCCTGTACAAATGAAAACCCAACTCAACGAGTAACCTGTCATAAGCGTGACATCAATTAGTTCTGCTACGGATGGAGGCGCCTGGTCGTGGGATGAACATCAAGTTCAAACCGCATGAAAAACGGAAACACATTAACACAACAATACGGGCTGGTTATGCTGTCGCTGAACCGTATCCGGTGTGCATTCGTGTTGGGCGTAAACAAAAACCACAGTCCATCCATCTACGTTACCGAACCCACCGGTTGTGAGAAGAGACCAGATGTGCATCGTACTGACCTTGACATTTAGGACACAACTGTACGAAACGGAACGTTCTGGAATGTATGTTGCTCTCGAACATTTAATGCACGTGGGATGCTGTCGAAGCACTTTCCACGCTTTATAAAGTTGCTGTTACTAGGCGAGTATCGGAAAAAAGGTTTCAAAAAAATATTCCACAAAAATCCACAGCATTGTTTTGCATAATCCGTTTAATGCTCATTAATATGCTTTCATGATATGGAAATAAGATTTAAATTTTTCACGATAATCTGTGAGGGAAATAAAACTTCTTTCCAAGGAAATGTTTAATTGGTATCCCCCGTTTTTGGCAACAATTTCTTCAAAATGTGATAATCCGGTCAAAGTTCTTATTCACCGTAATGGTTTAAAATTCACTTGCGATTCATCGCTTTCATCACTTCAACAAAAAAAGCAAACATCATTTATAGATGCAGTTTTGGTTCAAAAATCGCATATTCCTCCCTTCACCATCCTCAGTGGCACTTTACTGCGTCAGAAGCGAAGGGATAATGTACGGATTACAGCCAATTACTATCCCACGTACACGAGCGTAGTTCATAAATTTTTGGGGATCCCCATCCATCCCGTTACCACCGTGTTTTTCATCGCTTTGCTACCCCCCGTTGTGGGGAAGCTAAAAATTTGTGTATCAAATTGAGCACACGCTCACTAATCATCTCAGCACAGCTTCAAATCATCCGGCCGATGGTTTATAGCACAGGCTGGTAGAAGGGTGATTCATGTGGGCAAAAATTTTCATTCATTGGAAATGGACCCTTTTTTATTTGGGGGTAAAAACCGCTCTCTACCTTTTTTTTGAGAAAATCAACTTATAATAAAAATTATCTAAATTTTATTGCAGAACCAAACTAACAAAAAAATACCACAAAATCAAACAGTAAGTTAGTTTTTCCTATGTTTAAAGAGGACCTCTACAAACTGACCCAAATACTACGATTTAAATGCCGAAGGACACGTGCGCCCTTTTACTGTGAACGTATTTTACGCCTTTTGTACATTGGATCCCTGGGTTGCATGAAATATCCTACGTTGGTGTAAAAGAACAATCAGTATTTCATACAATTTGCGTTACCCTTTGCTGCTTCCAAAGCCCACTAACACTGGCGCACCAGAAAATGGCCGTGAAGATGAATGAAATATAACCTTTTTTGGCAAAGAAATTTCTATACCTGAGGCGAAATGCGTGTAGGATGGGATCCATTTGCTTCAACAACCCGTTTTGAAACAATAAAATACAATAGACTTCAGAATCGCACCTACCTTTGTCGTCTTTGGTGCTGCTTTGTAGCTTCAACGTGCTTGCGAAATACCTTACACAGTGTCGTTAAGGTTTTCCAATGCCACTGCCTGCGGGTTTACACCTTTTATACGTTCTGCTGTTATTTTTTTCGCGGTTGATGATCACGTTCTCACTTCTATCGTTCACTCTATCAGCTGATAGTAGCTTAGCGTTCTTATTTTTTACACAAGAACTTTTACACTTAATCAAGTCTTTTGTGCAAAGAATAATGTCCTTACTGGTGCACTCTATTGAAGTCTTCACGTTTCATAATACACCTTCAAACATGATAGTGATATACTGTGATCTATTATTCCGATTAGATAATACACTTATAGATCACACTTGACCATCACCCAAGCTGTCTGTTATCGTACTGTACGGTACACTACGTATGAAACCGTTCCGGTTTGATATATTGATAAGCTTGTGTTCCATCAATCGGAGACAACTTGTTGCACGCTTAAATATTTCCCTTCTTACGAACACTTCACACGTTCGAATATCACGGAGAGTTTCATCTCGCAGACTCTTCGCCAACACGGCAACATACGAACAATTGCTCACTCATCCACTACTACACGGATGCTCGCAGATATGCCAGATAAACACACCACAGGAAAAAAAACGCACACGCGAACAACCCTGTACCACACGAAAGCGTAAACCAAGCAAAGCCTGACGACTGACTGTTCTACTGTATAAACACACGTTCAAACTACGCAACGGAAACCGGCACAAAAACCGTCCACAGATGGTGGTGGGCTTAGAGCGTGTGGTGAATCGTATCGGTGTGTATCTGCACCGGGAAAACTGCGCTGTTCAACTGAAACCGGCTCTCGAGGTGGACCCTCATTTATAGAAAATCCGATTCGTTTCGATGCCGGCATCAGCACGAGAGAGGAAAAGCATCGTCCGTGCTGGTGAGCCAATTCGTTCCTGTAACGTTATATGACGAAGAAAAGTCGAGAGAAGGTTCAGGTTATTTTGAGAGCACTGCTCATATTATAGCATATTTTCCATAAAAATCTGGTCTCTTATTTGAACGGCAAACATGAGTTTTGGAACCAGTAATACATTAAATTTATTTATTTTAAAGTTGTTTTAATAAGGGAAGTATTTCATGGTATTATTTGATAATTTAAACAATAGCTTTTTCAAACAATTTTTCTTTTTTGTGTTTTTATTCGAAAGCTTCCCAAAGATTGCAACATTATTTTTTATTTTATATACTTTTTCCTGTGAAAATGAAATTATTTTTAAAATTCCATTTCCATTACGCATTTACGAGAACTGAAGCAATGTTTATCATTTTACATTCCTCAAAAGCATTTCTTTTTTTCTATCCATTTGACGACCAATTCTTCCACATATTGCAAAAGAGATTAGTAAAGGAATGTAACCCACAGTACAGTTCATCAGAAAGCAAACACATTGTCTCAAACAATGAAAGAGAAAAAAAAGCTGCTGTTCTTCACCGACACCCGTTCGCGCTTTATAGCACTTACGATAAGGCTTCATACAAACCCAGCGTCAGCAAAAAAGAAGAAACGATATGGCTCACGATCACGGTCTTCCCGTACACTGATATCCGAGATTTCTTATCTTGCTGAAAACGTGTAGTGTGAATTGCGAATATTTAGATAAACAGACAACCTTGAAGTACTGCTGCGGAGACATCCACCACTGGTCCATCACACAACAAGCGGCTTCTGCAACGTGAATTGGTATAATAACAAATGAAAAATAATTCACATTTCACTCAACAGGAAGTGGAAGTCGTAATGAAATCGATCATTAAACGCTTTATCTTTGCAACCAAACACGAAATCAACACGATCTGTTTTATTCGACCAAAAACTCATCTGCTCTTATATTCCATATTCCTGCTGGACATCTGGTTTGCAAGCGCACAGCAACGAGACGCTACTTCGTTCCGGTGCTATGTTTTATGTTTATTAAACAGCACTGAACTTGACCAAGATCATTCAACTTGTCCGAACTGGAGAGTGGGTAGAGGTGATTAGAATTTCTTTTAATCCTTTTCCCATTTAAGGCAATCGATTCATACCGATTGGCGATTAATGTCTTAAGAACTCGAACTTGACAGACAGCTTACTACATCAGGATTGGTGGTTTGTAAACAATTTTATCCATTCATTTTCCCATTTTCCATGAACTTTAACTGATCTGATGACTGTTGATACAGGGGTTAATTCGTCTCGATCTTTGGTTACATTTAATAATTCCCTCAGGTGCTTGAACTTACGTACGGGAAACCATTCCTGTACATTCGTCTGTCAGCTATTCTATCCTCCATTCATTGCTAATTGCCTTGACCAGTCAAGAAGCGATCGATCACCATCGAACACTGGCTGCACAATTTAACATACCTACTGCAAACAACTCACTCAAAGTCATACCGCATTTAGTGACCCATTACCCTGGAGGCGCACATCATTTCACCCTAAAGCTACACGCTTTGGACAGTGTGAGGAGGAAAAAAAAGTTAAGTAAAACAGGAGTTTCACTGGAGAAAGAGAAATTCATTTCCAACAAACGGCACGTTACCGGGAACAAACTCATTTGCTCGGGTCAAGACATCGTCGAAATCATCGAACTTCCTCAATCTTTTGCCTGAGTAAGCTTACTTTTTTATTTTCCTCAAACCACATTTACTTTCAACCCGTTTCGTCCTGCTCTTACCGTGGTATTGAAAGAGTCACGTATCGGTTTCCAAACGTAAACAAACGGGGTCGACTACTTCGGCTCCGGTAGATTGCACAGTGAATGAAGCGTAAGGTAGGCTAGTAGTAAGTGTTGTTCTTTCCACCCCGGGAATCACCCTAAGATGCCAGAGTTGATCAAAACTCCCTAGATGGTCTGTTGGAGAAAATACGTAAATTTTCATCGTTTGAATTTAATTAAAGTCAAATATGTCTCAATTCTTAGCGGGAGAAAAAACGAATATCCTTCAAGGTATTTTGGAACACAAATATATTATCGGAAAAATCATGATAATGAAGTGACAAATATTGGCTTATGCTCAGTATACAGAGATACTTTTGATGTAGCTCAAAGTATCAAACATTGAATCGTGATCATTATATCATAGGACGAAACTATTCTAGATCTGACCACTTCCAACAGATCTCAATATCTGAGAGCACTGAACAGAAGATCCTACCATATCTCGGAAGTAAAGAGACAATGAAATATTCAATTTAAAATTTATTAAAATATCTTCAACACACTTTAAGTTCGCTAAAATAACTTTGAATTGATTAAAGAAGAATATTAAAAAATTCATCAAAACTAACGCAAGAAATTCTTCCTCCTCTTAAGAAGCGTAATTTTCATAATAACCCGCTGGCCAATGGCATTTCAAAAGATGCATTTCTTTCTTCCTTTCATCCATCGATACAGGTTTTTTTTCCGTGGCAAATTGTACCCAGCAACATGTTCACGGTGCAATGTACAGGCAGTGCAAACAAATACCGTGCCCAGATGCATCGGTCCTAGGAAGATGTAAATCATGCACCGTTTTAAGTGACCATTCAACGGCCCGCCACTGTCAAACGGCACGATCTAAATGTAATCATTTCTTCCATTAACCTGTGATGGTTTGGTAAAATGTGGCTTTCGGGGGGGAAAAATTTCACTCCCTTTCCCAGCACGATTAAATGAAACATCCGGCCACAGTGAAGTGTGCTACCGATTCATGTTGATATTTATACATACGGGTAGAAGGGTTTATGGGAAAACATGGGGAAAAAAGGGAGAGACATTGGGAAGCTTCAAACACGACATAGTTTACACAAAACCGCATAATCTGCCCTAGAACTACTAAGTGGATCAATCGACCCCGTTTCATCAGTCGATCAAGGTTGACCACCAACAGGCAATTAACTGTTGCACCCTATTTCGCTAGCGCTACATTAGTCCACTCCACCAATGTGTGAGGGAGGAATGATCTTAAGGGATGGCCGAAAAGGGATTATCTTTAGGGTCAACCGTTTTCTGACCGTTTCGTTTACAGCACGCTTCTATCGATCACGGGAGCTGACCTTTTGCATACCGATGTGGCAGATCGATCGAAGATGAACTCATATCGATGTAAACAGTCGCTAGCAATACGCATTGGTGAGGATCCCAGACTCTCCTCAGTGAGATGTCCCTGGATGGGTGAGGTTAAAAATCCCCTTTTCACCCCCAGGTTGATCGCTTTTGCCAGTTTCGTTTACCTTCCAGTGCGGGAGTGAAAGATTCGATAATAGCTACAACACGGTTCCATAACAAACATTACAGAACGTACAGTTCGGGCTTCAACCCCTTCAAACAGCATAACAAATGATATGATCAGTGTTTACACCGATTTTCTACACACTCCAGAAAGCGCTACCGACAAACCATTGCGCACCACAATATTATGTCAGTGACATGCGGGTGAAAGACGTCGGCTGTGTACAATTTGCCAATCCGAGCCACCGTCGTGACTGTTGCTGAAGGTATTCAGCACTGCCATCTGTTGGTGGCATGTCCGTAAGAAATCCTTTCTGCACTGAGACGCACTTTCGCTGATGGACAGAGACGGAAATTGTCTTGCGATGACAAACCCACCCGGTGAGATTCTTCACGTTGTGATTTCCCGTACCCTTTTCCTTTTCCCCTCGTCTGTTGCTTATGATCACGCCACCAATTGCTTATGGCATGCTTCGAGAAAACGCGTGCTAAGGAAAATTATGCCATAAGGAAGTACTACAGTACGAGTACGGTAATGTGCGTGTTACGAAGAGGCTGCTTCCGTTGGTGACCTTTCCGGCTTTTTTTTGCCTTACGGAGCCATTATGGTGTAGCACCTTACGAACCGATTGGTTACAGGCAAAAGCGCTGTAACCGTGAGAAACTTTCTGAATTGAAAAACCACATCCATCCAGTGGCAGTTGCTATCGCGAATGTACGATACGTTGGCGTACTTGTGTTGTGTTAATTATTTTAACCAATTATCATCATCAGCAGCGGATTCGTGGAAATGGTACAGTTTAATCGTTTAATAAGCAAACGTAGGTATAAACCCGTGGTGCCAATACAAAATAAAAAACGGGATAGGCCATAACTTTTAACTGCCTTTCGTAAAGCGCCCTCATAATGGATTATGCGGAAGGAAGTATTAATAGCCAGCGTAATGTTCGTTCTTGCATTCGAGAGTTTGCAACAACCTGTATGGCGATGGGTACGGACAAGTTTCGCACCGTAAAACTTACTTATTATTTCTGTGGAAAATTTTTGTCGCCCGTTCCGTTCGGTGGGTTGCCAGCGTTTCCATGCATAACATAAAGGTCAATCGTATTTTGTGAACTGTTTCATAAACATGAAGCATGCAATGGAATTGAAATTAATTATATGAATTCTGTGAAAGTATAAATACACTCTTTATAATATATTTTAATCTTAATTGAACATTTCGGTTTAATCGGTTTAATTTAAAAACACATAATAATATGCTAATTATACATGCTTCACAATTATGCGCTACTAGCTTCTTACATGGTTCGAAAATCGTAGTATGTTTTTACCATCAATAAAAAAATATAAAAGGACGTCCTAGATGGTATATCGGATAGCGGCATCGTTAATTTTACTATTTATTGTTATAAAATTAACATATACCGTTTTAAAAATAGAATGACATAACCTCACGTCGACTAACAAGTAAATAAATTTGTTTGTTGTCTCTCATCATCATCTTCATCACAGTCACATACCTAGCAGATTTTTTTTCCTGGATTATTGTATATTCATAAAATATTACTCTATTGTAACATTTTATATTCGCACACCCACATACACCCTTTTGTTTTTTTTGTATTCATTCAAAAGTTAATCTCGAAACAACCTTTCTCATTATTACGATCAGCATCAATTCGCTCTGCGCTACGTGTATTGCATAATGTCAGGCGCATGGAAAATTATGAACATTACAAGAAACAGACGTGTTATGAGTACTATTTTCAATTACAAGGATAATTACCTCATGGGATTAAAGGTTGAGAATTATATTTTAAATTTGTAATATTTAAATTATAACATTTTGATTTTGCTATTTCTCATCTTTTATCTGAAATGTCGAGTTTAAATGTGGATCTACTCACTTTATAGCAAGGACGATATTAAACGATCATAACTTTATGATTATACTTAAATAACTACAAATCACAAATAAGCTATTGTTTCGCTCGTTTCATGAAATTTGAAATATTTATATTGTTGATTTATATTTATATTATAAAATTGTTGTGTAAACAATCAAAAACAATTAATGGAATATATTATGTCGTTTCGGATCACTGTCTAGCATTTGAATCTTAAATTATGATTAAATTAAAGCTTATAATTATATTATAATTATAATTAAAGTTCATCCTCGAATATTTAATCCAATTTTTCTTTAACAAAAATGGTAAAATAAACCATTTCATTCCTATTAGTGTAAAACCTTGAATTGTCTCGTGCAACATCCTTCCTTTAGGCTCCCTTACTTTTGTTCTTCTCTTTTCCTTTCTACACTTTAAACATAATCACCATTGTTGAGGTAACAGGGTACATTTTCCCTTCGTGTATCAACCAACACCGTAGCCGATCAGTTTGCAAAAAAACGCACTCGCTTAAGCGACGGTAAGCCACAAGCCGGTTACGGTAACGTCAACCAACACATATCAACCGCCTGCCAGTATGCAATCGAGGATTTTACAGTTCATCGAGTTAGGGGTGTGAGTGTGGAAAACTTTGCACCACAGCATAAAAGCGCCGGATAACTCACCCCACAAAGGCGTTCGGATTTAATTTTTCCTACCTCCATGCGATGCTGGGACATCCGCGGGTGCTAGTCGATCGCACGATTTCCCGCAATCCCTTGACTGCATTTCCGATCAATTAACACAGTTTCCTTGAACTACATTACATAAGCTACCTTCGCTCGTGTTGCGTGAGGTAAGGAAAAGGCCATCCCTGTGTGCGTTCCGTGTCTTGTATCGAGTTTTGCCACGCGCAAGGCATCCCCCGCAATCCTTTCTTCCCGAGTTCCTTCTTCTCCCGCAGGTTGCATTCTCTGAGGTCACATCCATCAAAGTGGACCGTGTACGGCGCTGGTGCTTTATCGGTGTTACGATTTTACCGATCGGGATACCACATCGGAACGGTTTATACCAATTACACGCTTCCTTATGTTTCCTAAGCGAACAAGGATTAGCTTCTTCACGACGAAATTCTCATTACGTGGCACAACTCAATCTCGGTCCAACGTCTTACTCGCACCACTTCATCCTTTAATCTAAATCTGTGCCCCGTTTTCGCCACTTTATTCTTTCCCCCTCCTGGTTCCGCTTATCAGGTAAATGGCAATTTAATGTGATGGTAATTTGTTGCTTCATGGAGTTTTTCGGCGTGCTCGGAATCAGCTGGAGTATGGTTCGATTATTCATCCAACCTTGTGCTTATGCTTATTTGTCTATGGATGGCGTGTTTTTCTTTTTTTAAAGAAGATTATCAACGTTTCTTCTCGCATCGAACACCATTTCGATCGGTTCGTCTGTTGGCCGTTGCGATCCCATTCCGCCGTACGGTCACGAGACGTTTCGCAGGGGCACAAATGCAAAGCAACAGGTCAACCATCGCTTATCACTCTGCCTCATTGGCCGTTGGTCGATCAAAGTGGAGTGTTTTCTTTTTCAATTTAAACTTTACAGGAAAGCACGACTCATGTGCGTCATTTCGTTGAACCGCACACGAAATGGGTCGTACGTTTCAATCCCGCTAGAAACTGGTACAAAGGCAAAAGAATTTCGCCTTTTTGGCTAGTTCGCACTTTGCACTCGCTATCAGCTGTTTTGTGAATGATTCGGCTATAATATTTAAATTTATTGTCCGATCTGTTTGGTAATTGGTAAGACAGTGATTACGTAGCGGCCGCTTTGACTGCTTATCGATTTAATGGTCTTACAGTTTTTGTAGCATTCAAATTAAATAACTTTTATGGCTGCAGTATAAAGGAAATAAAGGGAAAAATATTACTTTAAATCAACAAAAAAAAACATAATCTTAAACTAGGTTACCAGATAATATTTAATACACAAAACAGAACAGAAAAACATTAATACATAAATTCGCTATCAGCTCACTCGCCTACCGCTTCACACTGATACACGTGCATGCATGCCGCTGATAAGACACCCACCAGCTTCGCTGACATCGATACTGCCCTGTCAATCATCATAACGCAAGACACATACGATATAGTGCCACATATTTTTCCCCAGATGGATCATTCTTCACCGTGAAGCTTCTAAAACATTTCTTGAAACACAAGCTACACAGCAACCAATAACTCAATTAATATGGTAGCCCAACCACACCAACTTACTCTTTACGGCATGGCCACCTACAGCCATGCTCCATCAGGATGGATTGGATTGGTGCCCTTGTCTTCCTTTTCGAATTCTATTAGCACCGATAACAAATGCCTAAGCCCACTACTAATGGATCGCCAGCATTGATAAGCGGCGATATTGAGAGGCTTTAAATCTTGATGGACTGATTGATTGGGACGAGCCATGCACTTCGCGTATGAGTATGTTGTGTCGATTTCCTACTGTTTTATACGCGCTGTCAGCTGCAGTCAATATTTGTCGGTTGGGGGTAAGCAAATTGTGTGGTTAAATGAAATGAAAAAAATGGAAAATCTGTTTGATATTTCGCAGAAATACGTTGGAATAAAGGAGAACATAATTTACTTAATACAACGAAACTAATGAAAGCAAAATCATTCAAACAAAACAATTTTATTTTTAATTCACCAAACACTAAAATATGCTCAAAAAATTAATTAGAAAAAAATCCTTTTTATATTAGAGGTAGTCATTTCATAACTTCAACTTTCTAATCGATTCTTTGAAGTTTTAGTTAAAATTAAATAAAGGTGAATAAAAATGGTTTAAATTTCTGCCATCACAAGGGTTAATCTTAAACAAACAAGATGCCGTTTTTGTTTTTCTTGTTCGGAGATCACTTTTCAATGCATCGACTGAACAGAACTCAAACTTGCTCAGCTGTTGCAAAGACCGGTTTGTTGCTCGGAACGTCAAACAATAAATAATTTCTCCTCTATTGCCATACTCTCCTCTGCCATACGTTGGGTCAACCAGAAGTCAGCATGCCAAGTGGTTTATGTTACCCCCAAACACACACACACAATATAGAAAATCGTTGTTGTTGCGAACCATTCGTATCGGTTCATTTTCCGAGAAAAATTAAACACACCAGAGGGAAATTGAACTTTCACACTACAAAATGCCGGCTTCAATGAAAGTGTGTAAAAGAGCCAAAAAAAAAATCACGAAAAAAAATCGCATCATAATAAAGAACTCAAACTTCTGCTCACAATGCCAAAACAAAAAAACCCCTTTTTGCCTCATCATATTTGAGCAAGCGTTACCCCAACAGCGTTTACACTTGTATTGTTTTGTAATCGTTTCACCAAACGTGGGTGTGATTTTCTTTGTCCGCTTCTCAGCGACAGATAAAAGTGACACCTACACAGAGCCACTTCACGATGGTACTCTCGGTACTGTTTTATATCAGTTAATGCGTTCATTTTCTCTCGAGAGATTAAACACCACCAAGTCGTGGGAAAATGTTTGCGATGCGCATTGAAAAGGATGGAAAATAGCAAAAAATTTCCAAGTGGAGAATAAACATTTACTATTCGAAATTTTCTTAAAAATTAACGAGCTTTCAAAGGGATGATGCTTTATAAAAAAGATGAAAATAATGAAAGAAAATTCTTTCTAACAAATTGTTTAATTCTTTTCGACCGAAAAACCGTATCCCCCTATCCCATTGTTCAGTGAGAATGAGTTTTCTTCACGTATAGAGGGGGGTGGCATAGCGTTTTGGGCAGAAAAATCTCACAGCATCCCTTAGGATACGGCGCTCTCTTTCTTGCTCTTTATCTCTTGTTTTGCATTCAAATGTGTGGGTGATCTTTCTATTTCGCTCACACACGAAAGCGTGCATGATTGTTGCATTTTATTCGCCATTGGTTCGCAGTGCACACGTTCATGGAGCACGTTCTTCGAACTTTGTGTAATTTACAGTTTACACGCGAACAAAGAGAAAGGAAAATTATTTAAAACATTAAGAAATATGTGAGTATTTTTTTTGGAAGTTTTCTAAACCTTCAAAAGTGTGTAAAGTGTAGTGTAGAAGCGATTTATCTTTATCTCCAAAGAACTTTGTTTGTACGCTATAGTGGAGCTTCACTTCACGCGTGTGTAATGTGATAAAAGCGACCCAAGCTTCACGTAGCGTATGCTTTCATCGCTGTATGTGTTTGATATTGAAAAACTGCATAATAGCATAGGCTTAAGGAATTTGTTATTGTTGGCAGACACCCCAAGTGTAACAAAGAGAGCAAAAAGGCAACATTCTTCAAGGAGCAACAGAGATGTGGAGCATGTGAAAGATTAGATGGAGTTTTTAGGGGTAGTTGGGGAGAATCGATTTTTAATCCAAGCCGGTCAAACCGAGAGAGAGAGAAAGACAGAGCGCTGCGGCCGGAGAACCAGAGAGAAGGCTTCAAACGAAAGTGAAATGGATAGGACACAGACACAACAATGTAGGAGAAAAAAATACAATCAAAGAGAGAGAGAGAGAGAAGCTGCAGTGTAGTATGCTGCTGCTGCTGCCACACTACACACTACTACGCATCCCTTCGCTGTAGCTAACCGGACCATCGGATGTGCTAACGGGGCTCACTATATGAGACGGCATCGGCGTTGCGTTGTTTGCACCCCCCCAAGACAGCGGATACACCACTACACCCACAGCGGACGACGGCCAACGATTTAAGTAGTTGAACCGCGCTTTAAAACGAACGCACTTAAGTTACAGCAGCGGTACGAGAAGCAGCGGCGTGCTTTCGCAGCAGCAGCAGCAGCAAAACTTCTTCACGGCAGAGGAAGCGCAGAAGGAGCTGTGTGTGGCAGTTTCAGCTGGTTAGTGTGCTTCCTGGCTTTGGCACCCCTTTTTTGATTTCGGATACAAAGCAAACAAAAGTGTCCCTAATTTTCTTGAAGCAGCGTACGTTTTCCGGATTCTCTGTAAGGTTTCCGGCAAACCTCGTTTTTCCCCTTATCCTTAAAAGTGCATTCGTCCAGTCTGTGCGTGTGTTTTTTTTTTGGAGTTTGTGTGTGCGTGTATCTTCTTGCCAGTTGCAACGTTGCCCAGACGACGATAATGCGGCATTTATCTTCGTATTTTTCTTGCTGTTGAACGGCTTGCTTGAATAGCAACAGCAGTGATAGTTTTTTTTTGTTTTTTACAATCAACCTTTGTCCCATACAGTGCATAGTGCCAATAACCGAGTGCGTGTGTCGAGAATTCGATTTATAAAAATTAGCTAAGTAGTAGTACCTTTGTTCCGTTCTAATATTACGCTCTCTTTCCATCTGTTTCGCAGGAATTATAAAATCACTAGCACGTCTAGCAGCAGCTGATTCCGTACACTCATCCTGGAGTTAAAACTTTGAACGGCTTTAAATTAAAGCGGTTTTTTAGTATCCCAACAACACAAAAAAAACCCAATCACGAGAAGTGCTCGAAAAGACATCACTACCTACATACTACTAACTTCGAAAGGTGAAACGTGTGCGTCCATGCGAGAGTGAGCGTGTGAATATTTGTACCGCGTACGGAAAAGCAGTCGATAGTGTGTGCGCATCTTTAGCCAATCCAAGTAGACCTGTACGGGCCATCGACACTTCATTTTGTGATAGAAATTCAGCGTAGTCGGTAGCTAAATTAATCCTGTGAAATCTCGCACACAGTTCTGTGGTTGTGGAAGATACGTGTACAAAAATCATTCGTTTTCAAATATTATAAAATTTTGCGTCCAAAAGACCGACCGTGTGTGAAGTGGTATTTTGTTCAAATCGTGTTTTTTTGTCGCTCTCTCTCTGCCTTTGTGTGTGATCATCCTCCGTAACCCGAGCGTGTGAACAATCTCAAAATGGCCCTCCGTGTAGTTGGTCTTCTGATACGCCAGGAGCTGTCCAGTCTGGCTAGCAAACCGTCGGTGCGCATGATCAGCACCAGCCGTGGACCGAACTGTGCCAAGATCCTGGAGCATTCGCCGAATGCGCACCTGAACAAGACGCTGCTGGATCGATACACCCGGCTAAAGTACGATCCGAAGTACGTGCAGGCCACCTACGTTTGGATTGACGGTACCGGTGAGAACGTACGGCTGAAGGATCGCGTTCTGGACTATGTGCCGAAGAAGCCGGAAGATGTCCCGGCCTGGCAGTATGATGGCAGTTCCACGTACCAGGCGCTCGGTGGTAACTCGGACATGAAATTGGTTCCGCGCGCCCTGTACAAGGATCCGTTCAAGGCCGGTGAGAATGATGTGATCGTGCTGTGCGATACGTACCAGCCGGATGGTAAGCCGACCGCTTCAAACCATCGGGCGGCCATGCAGGACGCGTACAACCGTACCAAGGATCTGGAACCGTGGTTTGGTATTGAGCAGGAGTACACCTTCCTTGACATTGATGGACGTCCGCTTGGATGGCCGGTTGGTGGTTTCCCTGGACCGCAGGGTCCATACTACTGCGCCGCCGGTGCCCAAAACGTGGTCGCGCGCGACATTGCCGAGGCTCATGCCGTGGCCTGTCTGTACGCTGGCGTACAGTTCGCCGGTACCAACGCGGAAGTAATGCCTGCTCAGTGGGAGTACCAGGTCGGACCGGCCCTCGGTATGAAGTGTGCCGATGATCTGTGGATGTCGCGCTACATTCTGTGGCGCATCGCCGAAGACTACGGCGTGGTGGTAACGTTCGACCCGAAACCGATGGAGGGCAACTGGAACGGTGCCGGTGGTCACTGCAACTTCTCCACGAAGCCGATGCGCGCCGACAATGGCATCAAGGCGATCGAGCAGGCGATCGAGAAGC
>STHD01001474.1:0-25864 GCA_016170015.1 Anopheles longipalpis | reverse complement strand
CACGCGCGAGCACCGGCGCGAGCTCGTCGAGGCGCTGTATGCGGAAGGCGCGTTTCGCGGCAAGAGCGCGGCGAACTACGTCGCGAACGTGCTCGGGATGGGGCGCGCGACGGTCTACAAGCACCTCAAGCACCTGAAGGAAACGCAAGGCGACGCGTAAGGGCTGCGCGGCGGGCGCCACGACGGCCCGCATCGGTCGCCGCTACCGGGAAGCCGTTTCCCTGTCTATGCTTCGTGATACGCCGGGCACGGCCCTGTTTCGCACAGGCCGGTGCGCGATCTGGCGTCGAAGCATAAAGTGATATAGTCCCGGTTACATTTTTTGCCGCCCTGGACCGCCCATGACGACCGCTCCCGCCCCGACTGCCCGCCCGACCCTGACCGTCGAAATCTGGTCCGACCTGATCTGCCCGTGGTGCTGGATCGGCAAGCGCCGTTTCGACGAGGCGCTCGCCGCGTTCGCGCATGCCGACCGGGTCGACGTCGCACTGCGCGCGTACCGGCTGATGCCCGGCCAGGCTGTCGAGCCGGTCGAGGCGATGCTGGCCGGCAAGTACCGGATGTCTCCCGCGCAGGTCGACCAGATGCTGCGCCAGGTCACCGATGCGGCCGCGAGCGTCGGGCTGCACTACGACCTGCCCGGCACGCTGGTCGGCGACACGCTCGACGGCCACCGGCTCGTGAAGCTCGCGGAAGCGACCGGCCGCGCGCACGCGCTGACCGAACGGCTATACCGCGCGTATTTCTGCGAGCACGGCTCGCTGTTCGATCACGCCGAACTGACCGAATTCGCGGTCGAGGCCGGGCTCGAACGCTCGGCCGTCGAAGCCGTGCTGCGCAGCGACGCATACCGCGACGAAGTCGAAGCCGACATCGCGCGCGCCGCGCAGATCGGCGGGCGCGGCGTACCGCTGTTCGTGCTCGGCGGCCGCTATGCGGTGTCGGGTGCGCAGCCGGCCGACGCGTTCGCGCAGGCGCTCGAGCAGGCGTGGCACGACGGCATCGTCGAACTCGACGGCAGCGACGCGGCCGCCTGCGGCCCCGACGGCTGCGAACTGCCGGCGCGCTCGTAACGCCCTGCGCCCTTTGCCGGTCGCGCGCGGCCCCGTGCGCGACTACGCGACGCTCCTGCCACAAACCGGCAGGAAGCCCGCTCCGATGGCGTCTACAATGCATCCTTTCAGATAACTATCAGAAGGCTGCAAGCCCATGACCCACGGGATCCACGGCGAGAAGCGCTGGTACGCGCTGATCGTTCTCTGTCTCGGCGTGCTGATGATCGTGCTTGACAGCACGATCGTGAACGTTGCGCTGCCGTCGATCAGCACCGACCTCCATTTCACCGAAACGGCCCTCGTGTGGGTCGTCAACGCGTACCTGCTGACGTTCGGCGGCTGCTTGTTGCTCGGCGGCCGGCTCGGCGACCTGTACGGCCAGCGGCGCATGTTCCTCGCCGGCCTCGTCGCGTTCACGCTCGCGTCGCTTGCCTGCGGCCTTGCGCAATCGCAAGCGATGCTAATCGCCGCGCGCGCGGTGCAGGGGCTCGGCGGCGCGGTCGTGTCGGCCGTCTCGCTGTCGCTGATCATGAATCTCTTCACCGAGCCCGGCGAACGCGCGCGCGCGATGGGCGTCTACGGCTTCGTGTGCGCGGGCGGCGGCAGCATCGGCGTGCTGCTCGGCGGGCTGCTGACGAGCTCGCTGTCGTGGCACTGGATCTTCCTCGTCAACCTGCCGATCGGCGTCGCGGTCTATGCGATGAGCGCCACGCTGCTGCCGCGCATGCGTGCGCCGGCCGGCACCGCGCGGCTTGACGTCGCGGGCGCGATCACCGTCACCGCATCGCTGATGCTGGCCGTGTACGGGATCGTCGGCGGCAACGAGGCCGGCTGGCTGTCGACGCAGACCCTCGCGCTGATCAGCGCGGCCGTCGTGCTGCTCGCGCTGTTCATCGCGATCGAGTCGCGCGCCGCGCATCCGCTGATGCCGCTTTCATTGTTCGCCGCGCGCAACGTCGCGCTCGCGAACGTGATCGCCGTACTGTGGGCGGCCGCGATGTTCGCGTGGTTCTTCCTGTCCGCGCTGTACATGCAGCGCGTGCTCGGCTACGGGCCGCTGCAGGTCGGCCTCGCGTTCCTGCCGGCGAACCTGATCATGGCCGCGTTCTCGCTCGGGCTGTCGGCACGGATCGTGATGCGCTTCGGCATCCGCGGCCCGATCGCGGCCGGCCTGCTGATCGCGGCCTGCGGCCTCGCGCTGTTCTCGCGCGCGCCGGTCGACGGCGGTTTCGTGTGGCACGTGCTGCCCGGCATGACGCTGCTCGGCATCGGCGCGGGCGTCGCATTCAACCCGATGCTGCTCGCAGCGATGAACGACGTCGACCCGGCCGATTCCGGGCTCGCGTCGGGGATCGTCAACACCGCGTTCATGATGGGCGGCGCGCTTGGGCTCGCCGTCCTCGCGAGTCTCGCGGGCGCCCGCACCGACGCGCTCGCCGCCGCGCAGGCCGCGCCGCTCGACGCGCTGAACGGCGGCTACCACGCCGCATTCGCGTTCGGCGCGGCGTTCGCCGCGGTGGCCGCGCTGATCGGCCTCGCGCTGCGCATCCGGCCGCAACCCGCCGTCGAAGGCGCCGGCCCCGCGATGCACTGACCGGCGCCACGCCACGGCCGGCAACCGGCATCGAACCCGGGCGCGCAGTGTCGCGCCCTTTTTTACGCGTGCCGGATGCGCGACGCGACACGCGCACCCGATTCGTCATACTTGTTCGGGCCGATGACGGCCACCTTGCCGCCGCCGGCTCGAACGCCCGTTTCAGGTTCGTCCGGCCGCCTGCCGCACGGGCCTGCCCGGCCGATTTTTAACGCAGTCGTACATTGACGCGCCACTTTTGCGACAATGGCGGACTTTGACGCGCGCGCCGCAGCCGCGCGCCGCCGCCGAACGCCGCATAACCGCCTGCTTCCGATGTCGCTTCCCCATATCGATCTGCTGTACTCCCTGTCCGGCCTGTTCGTCGGCATTCTCGTCGGCCTGACGGGCGTCGGCGGCGGTTCGTTGATGACGCCGATCCTCGTGCTGCTGTTCGGCGTGCACCCCGCGACAGCGGTCGGCACCGACCTGCTGTACGCGGCCGCGACCAAGGCCACCGGCACGCTCGTCCACGGCCTGAAGGGGTCGATCGACTGGCGCATCACGGGCCGGCTCGCGGCGGGCAGCGTCCCGGCCGCGGCCGTCACGCTGTGGTGGCTGCACACGCACGGGATGAATACGCCGGGCACCGCGCGGATGATCCAGCTCGTGCTCGGCGTCGCGCTGCTGCTCACGTCGCTCGCGCTGATCTTCCGGCCGCAGCTCACCGCGTTCGCCGCGCGCAACCCGCTCGCGCCGAGCCCCGCCCGCACGCTGTGGTCGACCGTGCTGACGGGCGCCGTGCTCGGCGTGCTCGTGTCGATGACGTCGGTCGGCGCCGGCGCGATCGGCGTGACGGTGCTCCTGCTGCTGTACCCGGCGCTCGCGACGACCCGCATCGTCGGCTCCGACATCGCGCATGCGGTACCGCTCACGCTGGTCGCGGGCATGGGCCACTGGCTGCTCGGCTCGGTCGACTGGTCGATGCTGCTGTCGCTGCTGCTCGGCTCGCTGCCCGGCATCGTGCTCGGCAGCCTGCTGTCGGCGCGCGCGCCCGAGCGGCTGCTGCGCAACCTGCTCGCCGCGACGCTCGTCGCGGTCGGTGTGCGGCTCGTGCTCGCGTAAGCGAGCACCGCCCTCAACGAAAAATCCCGCCTCGGCGCGTGCGCCAGCCATCGTCCCCTCTCTCGACAGGCTTCCAGGCGGGTCTCACGGCACACCGGTCAGCATACGGGCGACAGGCAGGTATTTCGCCAGGATGCCCAGCATGGTGGCGGCCTCGGCTTTCGATACCGGCGGAAACGGCGAAACGTACGACGTGCCGTTGCGTCGCTCGTGTGCCTCAAAGGCTTTCGTCTTGATGAGGTTTTCGTATTCGGGTGGGCGCGACATCAGAGAATCCTCAACGTGGGGCCGTGGGCGATTTGCGCGATGACTGGATCGGCGTCTACCAGCGCGGCCCATTCGGCGGGCTCGTACAACGAGAAGTTGATGGGGCGCAGCAGATCCTGCTCGGCCGCGTGCAGGGCTTCGGATAGTTCAAGGAGCTGGACGTTGCCGATGACGATCAGGTCGATGTCGCTGCGGCCGCTATCGGTGCCCTTGGCGACCGAGCCAAACACGAAGGCCGTAGAGATATGCGCGGCAAAAGGCGACAAGGCTTCCTTCAACGGCTCCGCTACCGCAAACGACTTTCGTGCGATCTCGACCAATTCCGGATAGAGGATGAATGCCGTGTTCGCGCGGATGCTCCGTTGTCGTCCTCGTCGGGCATCCTCCTTGAGTACGCCAGCCTCGATCAGCCGGTCCACCTGCTTTTGAGCACTCCCGCGCCCGCTGTTTGCCAGACGCAACAAATCCTGCAGCGTAAAACTGCGGTCGGGTTGCAGTAGCGTGGCACCCAGCACGCGCTGCATGCCGGGCGTAAAAAGAAAGTCAGCGAGACCCACAACAATCCTCAAATTGGGGATGATCGTCCCTATTTTAAGGATCGTGCGACACCGTCACCCGCGCCTAGCGGCCAACACGCGTCGTCAGACAAGACGATGCCCCGGGAGTCCATGACTCGCGGGGCATCGTAAGGCACGCTACTGCGGAGCCACCACCGCACGCGGCCCGAAGTGCCGGGACGCATGAGCGGGTGCGTTTTTCACGTCAGGCGGCGCGAGCCGCCCGCGGCGCTTACTGCCCCTGCTGCTGCAGTTTCTGCTGCTTGAGCTGCTGCGTGCGCGCCTGCATCTTCAGCACGCGCTGCAGTGCAGTACGGTTCGCGAGGATGCCGTCGTAGAAGTTGGCGAGGTCGCTCTTCAGCGCGGTCCGCGACGCGTCGTTCAGGTAGATCATGTGGCCCGACGGGTAGTTCTTGATCGTCAGGTTCTGCGCCTTGAGCGTCGGGTCGAGCGGCATCTGCGCGAGCGTCAGCTCCGTCTGGTGGAACGGCGTGACGGCGTCGAAATAGCCGTTCGCCGACAGCACCTTCAGGTCCGGGTTCACGCTCATCGTCGACGCCAGGTCACCGGCCGTGTACAGCGTATTGCCGCCGCCCTTGTTCGCGCCGGTCGGGTCCGTGTGGCTGAAGTCCCAGTTGTTGAAGACCTGGTCGTTCAGGTCCACGAACGACGACGTCGACGTGTACTTGAGGTCGGTGTTGATGTAGCTGTTCCACAGCACCGTGTACGCGCCGCCGACGTTCGTGATCGACGGATCGTTGCTGCCCGAGTTCGGCAGGATGTACGGCGCGATGCCCTTGCCCGTGAAGTTCGCGCGGCCGTCGTACTGGCCGATCTGCGTGCCCGGCACGAGCGTCAGGAAGAACGTGTACGGCGGGTTGTCATCCGACGACGGCACGTTGCCGAGCGCGGCCGGATTGCCGAACGTCTGGATCAGCGACGTCGGATCCGTGCCGATGTACGAGCCCATCTGCTGCGCGGTCTGCAGGTTCAGGTTCAGCCGCACGTTCACGAAGCCGCCGTCCTGCGGGTTCGGCTTCTGCGCAAGCGGCGCGAGCGTGTTGTCCGCGTAGTTGCGGGCCTGGACCATGTACGCGTCGAGATCGGTCGGCGTCGGGTTGAGCGTCGTCTTCTTCCAGTAGAACGCATCGGCCGCGAGCGTCGGGAACGTGCCCGGCGCGGACAGCGCGTTCGCGTAGTCGAGGATCGACGACTGCAGCGTGATGCCGTTCAGGTCGATGCCGTCCTCATGCAGCACCCACGACACGACCGCGCTGCGCGCGGTGCCGTACGACTCGCCGTACAGGAACTTCGGCGAATTCCAGCGCGAGTACTTGGTCAGGTAGCGCTGGATGAAGCGGTCGATCGAGCGCGCGTCCTGGTCGGTGCCCCAGAAGTCCTTGTTCTTCGCCGGGGCGATCGCCGCCGAGTAACCGGTACCGACCGGGTTGATGAACACGACGTCGGTGCGGTCGAGCAGGCTGTCCGGATTGTCGAGCAGCTTGTACGGCGCGGGCGGCGTGAAGTTCGGGAACGACGACTGCAGGCGTTTCGGCCCGTACGAGCCGAGCAGCAGGTAGACCGACGACGAGCCGGGGCCGCCGTTGTAGAAGAACGTGACCGGGCGCGGCTTCGACGGGTCCGGGTTGTCCTGCGTGTACGCGACGTAGAACATCTTCGCGTTCGGTGCCGACGTGACCGGGTCGATCGTCGTCAGGTGGCCCGTGGTGGCCGTGTACTTGATCGTCTTGCCGCCGATCGTGAGCTGGCGGTGTACGACCGCGGCGCCCTCGGTCGAATCCGTGACCGCGTCGTTCGGCCCGGTGCCGTACACGTCGGTGTCGACGTACGGCTGGTCGGCCGCGGCGGCGGCCGTTGCGTTGGTGTTGGCCTGCGTGCTGCCGCTGGACGTCGCGGCCGCCGCGGCGGCCGATGCGGTCGGGCTCGACCCGTCGTCGCCGCCGCACCCCGTGACGAGCAGCGCCGCGGCCGCTGCTGCGGCGATCGGCATGCTCAAAGTCGTTCCGAATAGCGCGAAACCGTCTTTCAAGGACTTCCGTGTCGTCATTATTGCCTCTCGAACAGAACGATAAATACCGCCGGTCGCAAAGGATCATTTGCGCCGGCGCTCCGCACCGGGAATGCATTCGTTATGCGACGCACTCCGAGTTTTTTACCGAATCGGCAAATACCGACCGGCATGATTTACCCCACCCATTTTTTTGCAACCGCACAATGGAATCCATTCCATTGCGAACGACAATTCAATAATCCGCAGCAATGCGAATTCATTCAGCGCATTCGCGCTTGCACAAAATCGACGGCAAAAGGACGCCCCGCAAAGCCCGCCCATCAAGGCGCCTTCACTTCGAACAGACGAACAATCCCCCTCGGCGAGATGCCGATTAATCGCGAAACACCGATCAATCGCAGCTCGATCCGATTTAATAAAATCGAAAGGATCGATTAACTAAACGGAAAGGAATATTCTCGTATCTGGAATTTATTAAATTAAGTGAAAATACCGGCGCATAATAGGTTCCAGATTTACCGCCGTAAAGTAATAATTTGTTACCGCGCTCGCCATTCCAATAAAAGGCAGTACGGGACCGATTCCAGAGAACGAAAAGAAAAAAGCCGGACGGCTGTCCGGCTTGGTCGGGGCGGCGCGGCGGGCGCCGTCAGAGCGGCACGTCGATCGTGCCGGCGCCGGTCGTGATCGCGTTCGCGCCCGGCGCGGCCGAGATCGGCGGGAGGTTCGCGCTCGTCAGCGCGGGGGCGGCGCCCGGCGTACCGCCGCGCGGCACCGTGCGGATCACCTGCGACGGCGGCAGCGGCGCGCCGTTCTTCAGGTGCTGCCACATCAGGTTCAGCGCCTGCAGGTTGTAGTAGTGGACCGGCACGAAGCGCGTATCGAAGCCCGCCACCGGCAGGAACGCGTCGAAGTGCTGGCCGTTCGTCACCTCGTAGAACACGAGCTGGCTGCGTCCGCCTTCGCTGATGCCGTTCTGCGCGACGTACGCGCGCGATGCGTGGTTCACCGGCACGAGCGCGTCGCTGCGGCCCTGCACGATGATCGCCGGCTTGCCCTGCAGGTTCGCGTTCACGCGCACCGCGTCGACGTTCGCGGGCATCCCGAGCATCCCGTTCGTCCACAGCTGGCGCAGGCACAGTGCGCCCGCGAAGCTCGCATCGGGCGTCGCGAGCCGGTGGTCGACGCCCGCGCCATTGTTGAACACGAGGTCGATACCCGCCGTCGGCGGCACGCCGTTGCCCACGCCGAACACGGCCGGCATCGGCGAAGCGGCGGGCGCCGCGACCGCGCCCGTCGCCGGGTTCGTCGTCGCGAAGCTGAAGTTGCACAGGTTGTCGGTGACGCGCGAGCGCGTGTATGCGTTCGCATAGGTGACCGCGATCGCCGGAATCGCCTGCGAATCCCACATCGGCGCCTGCAGCAGGTCGGAATCGGCCAGGTACCCGGCCGCATGGAGCTGCGCGAGCGCGTCGGCCGCCTGGCTCTGCGTATCGGCGCCCGACACGAGCCCGGCCGCGGCGAGCGTCGCACAGCGTTGCGTGCGGATCGACTGGGTGGTCGCGGCCGGCAGCGCGCTCAGGTACGGCGCGGCGGCGAGCGACGCCGACGCGGCCGCGCACGGCTGCAGCAGGTTTGCCAGCGTCGCGTAGTCGGCCAGCGGCCGGCCGAACGACGGCACCGGCTGGCCGCCCGTGCGCACGACCGCATTCGGCGCCATCCGCACGTTGATCTGCGGCTCGCCGACCACGACCGCGGTAATCCAGCCGCGGCTGTCCTGCTCGGCCGCCGCGAGCGACGCGCCGCCGCCGTTGCTGACCGATGCGGCGATCGTCGTGATGTCGCCCGGGCGATAGCGCACGCCGTGATGCGAGCCGTCGATCAGCGGTCCGAACTGCTCGTTGAGCGCCCAGTATGCAAACTCGACCGACTGCAGCGTCACGCGCCCCCAGTCCTGCTCGGGATTCTGCTGCGAATGCGCGTGCTTGAACGCATAGCGGTTCGGGAAGCGGTTGTTGAACGCGGCGAGATCGCCGCTCGTCACGTTGGCGGTGAACAGGCTCGCGGTGCCGGCCAGCACCGCGTTGGCGAGCGTGCCGTCGATCAGCGTGACGGTGTCGGAGCCGAGCTCGTGCGCGCCGTTGCCGCCGCCCTTGTCGTTGTAGGCCACCGCGCAGCCGCGCTTGAGCGCCCACTCGCCGGCCGCGGAAATCGCGCCGTACACGCCGCGCGAGCCCGACGACGTCGCGGTGACGATGCATGGCTGCGCGGGATTGAAGCTGGCGGGCACCTGCACGAGCAGCGTCACGTTTTTGCTGCCGCTGCCGTCGTCGGAGTACGCGAGGTATTCGGTACCGGGGATCTTGCCTTCGCCGAGGGTGTTGTTGCCGTCGAGGTCGACGTTCGGCCCCCAGAAACGGCCGTAGCCGCCGTTCGCGCTCATGTCGACGAGCGCGCGGTAATTCGACCAGATCGCGAGGCGGCGCAGCTCGGCGCTTGTCGGCCGCGACGCGTTCGCGAAACCGGGCGCGGTGGCCGCGCCGAGGCCCGTCTTGCCGAGGCCGGCTGTCAGCAGGTCGTCGCTCGCGCCGTCGTAGGCCGTCGTGCGCACGCTGCCGGACACGAAGCCGGGCAACCGGTTGCGCTCGGCCGAATCGTCGCCGTTGCAGGCGCCGAGCATCGCGACCGCGGCCAGCGCCGCGCCCCACACCATCCGCCTGCCCCACCCGAGCCTCGTCATCGCCGCCCTCTCGATATCGTTATCGGTCCGCCGCCGCGTCGCGCGCGGCTTTCGGCCTCTGAAGCGCAAACGGGCCCCGGCATGCCGGGGCCCGCCTGGAAACGGGCGCATGCGACGCTTGCGCGCCGCCGCCCGGCATTACTGCTGCTGAACCGTCAGCTTGTTCGTGACCGACGTCACGCCCTTCACACCCTTGGCCGCGGCTTCGGCCTTGTCGATCTGGTCCTGGGCCGGCATCGTGCCTTCCAGCGTGATCGCGCCGCCCTTCGAGCGCACGACGAGGTTCGACACATTCTCGCCCGATTCCTTCGAAATCGCCTTGCGCACCGCGTAGCCGAGCTTGCGGTTCGCCTTCTTCGCGGTTTTCGCGGCAGCCTTCGGCGCGCTCGCCGCGGCCGCCGGCGCTTCCGTTGCCGCTGCATCGCTCGACTGCGCATACACGCTGCCCGACAGACAGGCCGCCACGGCGGCGACGCCCAACGCTCTCAACACGATCGACTTCATGCTATCTCCTTATCACTCCGGAACGGCCGTGCACAGTACGGCCGGATACCCCCAAAAGCAGCCGGCCCGCGCGCGAACGGGCGGGACAGCCGGTGTTTTCCACGGCGATACGAGAGAGGCGACACGGGCCGGCGGTCGGCGCACGCTGATAGCGGGCCGGCCGGGCCGGACAGCTGCCGGCCGGACGCGCCCGGTCTCATTGCGTGCCGGGTCGCGCGCGAATCGGGCGCGGCTGCGTCGCACAATGTAATCCAGCGCCCGCGGAAGCGCAAAGCTTTTGACGCGGGGCCGCCCGCCGCTGTCGCCGCGGCGCCGCGGCGGGCCGCCCGACTCGCGCACGCGCGGTGAAACCGGGTACCATCGCCGCGAGAATCCGCATCGCCCGTGACAACCGTCCGACCGTCATCGATGCGTCACGCCAGCGTCATCCGCCGACCCCATGAAGCCTGCCCGCCCTCGCCCGCCCCGCCGCATCCTCGCCCGCTTCGTCGCGGTGTCGTGGCGCGACCTCGCGCTGTCGATCGGCCCGACCGTGCTGCTCGCCGGCGCCGCCGTCTGGCTCGCGGTCAAGCTGATCCAGCCGGCGCCGCCGTCCACGCTCGTGATTTCGTCCGGGCCGCCCGGCAGCACCTACTGGAACGCCGCGCAGAAATACAAGACGATCCTCGCGAAGAACGGCGTCACGCTCGACGTCCAGTCGTCGGAAGGGTCCGCACAGAACCTCGCGCGGCTGTCGAACCCGAACGCGCCGGTCGACGTCGGCTTCGTGCAGAGCGGCATCGGCCCGAAGGAGCGCGACGAGCACCTCGTCTCGCTCGGCAGCATCGGCTATGTGCCGCTCGCCATCATGTACCGCGGCCCGGTCGTCGCGCGCCTGTCCGACTTCAAGGGCAAGCGGCTCGCGCTCGGCGTGGAAGGCAGCGGCGCGCGCGAGCTGAGCCTCGCGCTGCTGAAGATGAACGGCATCGTGCCGGGTGGCTCGACCGAGCTGCTGCCGACGGCCGGCGAAGACGCCGCGACCGCGCTGCTCGACGGCAAGATCGACGCGGCATTCCTGTCCGGCGACTCGACACAGATCCCGGTGATGGCGAAGCTGTTCCGCGCGCCCGGCGTGCACGTGTATTCGTTCACGCAGGCCGAGGCGTACGCGCGGCGCTTTCCGTACCTGACCGCGATCACGCTGCCGATGGGCGTCTACGATCTCGGCCACAACCTGCCGCCCGCCGACATCCACACGGTCGCGCCGACGATCGAGCTCGTCGCACGCGACTCGCTGCACCCCGCGCTGTCCGACCTGCTGATCGAGGCCGCGCGCGAAGTGCACGGCCACGCGACGATCCTGCAGCACGCGGGCGAATTCCCGTCACCCGTCACGCGCGGGTTCCAGCTGTCCGACGACGCCGCGCGCTACTACAAGTCGGGCAAGACCTTCCTGTACCGGCGGCTGCCGTTCTGGGTCGCGAGTCTGGTCGACCGGCTGCTGGTGGTGGTCGTGCCGCTGATCGTCGTGCTGATCCCCGGGCTGCGGCTCGTACCGTCGCTGTACGGCTGGCGCGTGCGCTCGCGGATCTACCGCTGGTACGGCGCGCTGATCGCGCTCGAGCGCAGCGCGCTCGGCGAGCACACGGCCGAGGAACGCGTCCAGTTGCTCGACGAGCTAGACGACATCGAGGAAGCCGTGAACCGGATGAAGATGCCGCTGGCCTACGCCGGGCAGTTCTACGTGCTGCGCGAACACATCGGTTTCGTGCGCGAACGGCTCACCGCGCACGACCAGGACGCACCCGCGAGCCCGCCCGGCGCCGGCGGCCCGCCGCAGGCACGCACCGACACCGCGCCGCCGCCGGCCGGCGAGGGCCCCCGGGCGACTCCCGGTTCCGCGTGAGCGGACGATCCGCGATCATTGCTGCATGCGCGCGCCGCCGCGTAACATGGAGGTCGCCGCCAGGCGCCGCACGCCCCACCCTCTGGAGAACGACATGACAACCGGCCTCGATACCGCCCAACCCGCCTGGTTCTTCGACTTCGTGTCGCCGTTCTCGTATCTGCTGCTCGAACAACATGGCAAATGGCCGGACGTGCCGTTCGAACCCGTCGCCGTCTCGCTGCTCGACCTGCAGCGTCATTGGGGGCAGCGCCCGAGCGCCGACGTGCCGGCCAAGCGCGTGTTCACGTACCGTCACGCGCTGTTCCGTGCGGAACAGCTCGGCATCCGCTTCAAGATGCCGCCTGCGCATCCGTTCGAATCCGACAAGGTGCTGCGCCTCGCGATCGCGTTGCGCGCCGACATCGCGACCGTGCTGGAGATGTTCCGCTTCATCTGGCGCGACGGCAACGATCCATCGACGCCGGAAGGCTTCGCGGCACTGTGCGAGCGCGTCGGCGTCGGCCACGGCGACGAGCTGATCGAATTCGAGGAAACCACCGCGCAACTGGCCCGCAACAACGCCGACGCGATCGCGCTCGGCGTATTCGGCGTGCCGACGTTCTGGATGAACCAGCAGCTGTTCTGGGGCGAGGACGCGCTGCCGATGGTGCTGTACTGCGCGCGCACGCCGAACTGGCTCGAATCGCGCGAAGTCAAGCGGATCAGCGCGCTGCCGAAGGGCCGTGCGTGATGGCCGGTATCACGCACGCCAACGCGCGGCTGCGGTAAGGTTACGCGTCACCTGAACACCCCCCAACCGATGGAAGACGACGACCGTACCGCCTCGCTCGATATCTGGCTCGTGCGCGTATTGCGCACGCTGCTGCTCGAGCGCAGCGTCACGCAGGCCGCGCTGCGGCTGAACCAGACCCAGCCTGCGATCAGCACCGCGCTGCGCAAGCTGCGCGAGACGCTGAACGACCCGATCCTCGTGCGCGGCAAATCCGGCATGGTGCCGACCGAATACGGCGCCTCGCTGCTCGAGGCCGCGGCACGCGCGCTGCGCGAGGTCGATTTCATCGCGACGCCGCATGGCGACTTCGATCCGTCGTCCGCGCGGCGCACGTTTCGTGTCGCGGCGCCCGACTATCTGAACGATTTCTTCATGCCGACGCTGATCGAGCGCTTTCGCGACGCGGCGCCGCATGCGCACCTGGAAATCGATTCGCTGAATCCCGCGCTCGACCACGCGGGCGCGCTCGAATCGGGCGCGCTCGACCTCGTGATCGGCAACTGGCCGAAACCCGACCCGCAGTTCGCGCGCCAGGACCTGTTCTCCGACACGATCGTGTGCCTGATGCGCGATGCGCATCCGCTCGCGCGCGTGCCGCTCACGCGCGAAGCCTATGCATCGGCCGCGCACGTCGCGCCGACGCCGTACACCGGCGACAAGCGCAACGCGATCGAGATCGGCCTCGCCCGCGCGCGCCTCACGCGGCGCATCGTGACGACGCTGCCGTATTTCGGGATCGTGCCGCAGGTGCTGCTGCAGTCGGACCTGATCTTCACGACCACGCGCCGCTTCGCGACGCACTACGCGCAACTGCTGCCGCTCGTCGTCGTCACGCCGCCCGTGCCGTTCCCGCGCATCAAGAGCTACCTGCTCACGCATCCGCAGCCCGACCGGCCGACCGACATCGCGTGGCTGTGCGCGCTGATGCAGAGCGTGTCCGACGAGCTGACGGTCGCCCGCACGCGCAAGCGCTGATACGCGGCCGACACGCCACGCGGCCGCTCAGGCCGTGCAGAAGGTTTCCTGCAGATGGGTCCAGCGCACGACGCCCGCCGCGTCGCGCTCGAACACGGCCGTCGCGCGGCGCGCGGGCAGTTCGCCCGATGCCGCGTGCTGCGCTTCGAGATAGGTGACCACCGCATGCGATGCGTCGGCCGCGAGCACGCGGGTCTCCGACAGCGTGATGCGCAGCCCAGGCTTCGCGCCGGCGAGCTTCGCGAACAGCGCGCGCGTGCCGTCATGATCGACCACGCGGCCGTCGGTCAGGATCATCGTGAAATCGGGGGAGAACGCCGCGAGCAGCGCATCGAGTGCCGCGGGCGCGGTATCGACGCCGGACAGCCAGCGTTCGATGGCGACGAGGCTCGCATCGAGCGCGTCGAGATAGATCGGGTGATCGGACATGGTGCGTGCACGGTGAGGTGACGCGCAGCCCGATGCCGCGCGTTGCCGTGCAGTGTATGCAAAAACGCGCGGCCGTGCGCCGGCCGCGCGGTGTTACCGCGAGCAGGACACCTCGTCGCGTGCGCGCCCGGCTGCCACCGCCTTCGCATCGGCCACCGGCATGCCCGAGCGCGCCTGCAGCAGTTCCGCGCACACGGCCACCGCGATCGCGCCCGGCGCCTTGTCGACGATGCCCGCGACGCCGATCGGACACACCATCTCCACGAGCCGCGCCGGATCGACGCCGCGCGCCGCGAGCCGGCGCTCGAACTTCACGCGCTTGGTGCGCGAGCCGATCATCCCGAAGTACGCGTAGTCGCGCCGCCGCATGATCTGCGCGGCGAGCGAGAAGTCGAGCGCGTGGTTGTGCGTCATCACGAGGAAGTACGCACCGGGCGGCGCCGCGTCGACGACGGCCTCCGGCGTGTCGGTCGGCTCCGGCTGCACGTTCGGCGGACACTCGTCCGGGAACAGCTCGTCGCGCGTGTCGACCCACTGCACGACGCACGGCAGCGCGCCGAGCAGCGTGACGAGCGCGTGACCGACGTGCCCGGCGCCGAACAGCACGATGTGCATCGGCGCGGGCGTGCCGGTTGCGCGGTTGCGCTGGCCGGTACCCTGCGCGAACGCGGGGATCGGCGCCGTGCGAAGCGAACGTGCGGGGCCGTTCATGTCAGCCCGCCTGGCCCGCGCGTGCTGCACGCACCGCGCTGATCGCGCGCAGGATCGACTCGCCGGTGGCCGGCGCATCGAGCGGCGGGTTCACCTGATAGTCGCCGACCGCGGCCACCGCGTCGCGCACCGCGAAGAACACCGAGAACGGCAGCAGCAGCGGCGGCTCGCCGACGGC
This sequence comes from Anopheles longipalpis, assembly GCA_016170015.1. NCBI lineage: Eukaryota > Metazoa > Arthropoda > Insecta > Diptera > Culicidae > Anopheles > Anopheles longipalpis. Next base: position 11,058 of record STHD01001474.1, on the reverse strand, counting down.
CTTCGAACGGTGGATGCTGTCCTCGACGTTGCGGTTCTTGAACAGCAGCACGTTGAACTCGGGCGGCGTGTCGTTCACCGTCGGGATCTTGTACGTCGACGGCGCGTGCGTCATCAGCTTGCCGCCCTTGTTCCACCACAGCTCCTCGGTCGTCAGCCAGCCCATCCCCTGGATGAACGCGCCTTCGACCTGGCCGACGTCGAGCGCCGGGTTCAGCGACGCGCCCACGTCGTGCAGCGCATCGACGCGCAGCGTGCGCATCTCGCCCGTCAGCGTGTCGATCACGACTTCCGACACGGCCGCGCCGTACGAGTAGTAGTAGAACGGCCGGCCCTGCAGCTTCGACTGGTCCCAGTACAGCTTCGGCGTCGCGTAGAAACCGTCGGACCACAGCTGCACGCGCGCGAGGTACGCCTTCGCGATCACTTCGCCGAACGGCACGTTGTGGCCGCCGATCGACACGAAGTCGTTGCCGAACTTCACGTCGGCCGCATCGACCTTGCCGTCGCCGAATTGCTTGGCCGCGAACACCGCGAGCCGCTCGCGCAGCTGGCGCGCCGCATCCTGCGCGGCCTTGCCGTTCAGGTCCGAGCCCGTCGATGCCGCCGTCGCGGACGTGTTCGCGACCTTGCTCGTGTCGGTCGCCGTCACGCGGATCCGGCCGAAGCGGATGCCGAGCTCGTGCGCGACGACCTGCGCGACCTTCGTGTTGAGCCCCTGCCCCATCTCCGTGCCGCCGTGGTTCACGAGCACCGAGCCGTCGGTGTAGATGTGCACCAGCGCACCGGCCTGGTTGAAGTGCGTGACGTTGAACGCAATGCCGAACTTCACCGGCGTGATCGCGATGCCCTTCTTCAGCACCGTGTTGCGCGCGTTGAATTCGCGCACGCCCGCACGCCGGGCGCGGTAGTCGCTCGTCGCCTCGAGTTCGCCGAGCAGTTCCTGCAGCACGTTGTCCTCGACGGTCTGCCCGTACGGCGTCACGTTGCGTTCGGTCTTGCCGTACAGGTTCGCGTAGCGGACGTCGAGCGGATCGCGGTCGAGCGAACGTGCGACGTCGTCGAGGATGTACTCGATCGCGAACGCGCCCTGCGGGCCGCCGAAACCGCGGAACGCGGTGTTCGACTGCGTGTTGGTCTTGCCGCAATAGCCGGCGATGTCGACGTCGCCGAGCCAGTACGCGTTGTCGAAGTGGCACACCGCGCGCGTCATCACCGGGCCCGACAGGTCGGCCGAGAAGCCGCAGCGCGACGTCATGTCGAGCGCCACGCCGTCGATGCGGCCGTCGTCGTCGTAGCCGACGTCGAAGCGGTAATGGAAGTCGTGCCGCTTGCCGGTGATCATCATGTCGTCGTCGCGGTCCGGACGCAGCTTCACCGGGCACAGCAGCTTCCATGCGGCGAGCGCCGCGCAGCACGCGAACAGGCCCGACTGCGATTCCTTGCCGCCGAAGCCACCGCCCATCCGGCGGCATTCGACCAGCACGTTGTGCGACGCGACGCCGAGCACGTGCGCGACGAGGTGCTGCATTTCGCTCGGGTGCTGCGTCGAGCAGTACACGTGCATCCCGTCGTCGTCCTTCGGCACCGCGTAAGCGATCTGCCCTTCCAGGTAGAACTGCTCCTGGCCGCCGAGCAGCATTTCGCCCGACTCGCGGTGCGGCGCGACGGCGAGTCGCGCGGCCGCGTCGCCGCGCGCGAGCTTCAGCGGCGGGATCACGTAGGTTTCGGCTGCGCGCGCTTCCTGCGCGGTCAGGATCGCCGGCAGTTCCTCGTAGTCGACCTGCGCGCGGCGCGCGGCGAGCCGCGCGGTTTCATGCGACGTCGCGACGACGATGAACATCGGCTGGCCGACGAACTGCACGATGCCCTTCGCGAGCACCGGGTCGTCGTGGATGATCGGGCCGCAATCGTTGACGCCCGGGATGTCGTCGGCCGTGAACACGGCGACCACGCCCGGCGTCGCGCGCACCGCGTCGAAGTTCATCGACACGATCTTCGCGTGCGGCTTCGCCGACAGGCCGAGCGCCGCGTGCAGCGTGCCCGCGACGACCGGAATGTCGTCGGTGTAGGTGGCACGCCCGCTGACGTGCAGGTGCGCGGATTCGTGCGCGCGCGACACGTGGACCTGCGCGGCGTCGGCTTGCGGGTCGAGGGTGCTCAGGAACGGTTCTGCTTGCTGGTTCATGTTCGGTGTTCTCCGTCTTCAGACGCGCGCCGCGCCGGCGCCGGCTTCGGCGGCCACTTCACGCACATTCAGGGCTTGCGGCGGCAGCGGGTCGTGCGGACGCGTCTCCAGCCAGAATCGGTACATCAGGTTCTTCGCGGTATCGAGACGGTACGTGCTCGTCGCACGCATGTCCGACAGCGGCTGGTAGTCGCGCTCGAGCGCCTGCATCGCGGCCTGTGCGGTGGCTTCGTGCCACTGCGCGCCATCGAGCACGGCTTCGGTGTGGGTCCCGCGCTTCGGCGTCGCAGCCATCCCGCCGAACGCGATGCGCGGCTCGCGGATCGTGTCGCCGTCCGCGATGAACGCGAACGCCGCGCACACGGCCGAGATGTCGGAGTCGAATCGCTTCGACAGCTTGTAGGTGCGGAACTGCAGCTTCTCGCGCGCGCCGGTGCGGGTCGGTACCTTCAGGCCGACGACGAATTCGTGCGGCGCCATGTCCTTCTGCTGGTAGCCCGTGTACAGCGCCTCGAGCGGCAGCTCGCGCACCGTGTCGCCGCCGCGCAGCACGACGCGCGCGCCGAGCGCGATCAGGCCCGGCATCGAATCGCCGATCGGCGAGCCGTTCGCGACGTTGCCGCCGATCGTGCCCGCGTTGCGGATCGGCAGCGACGCGAAGCGCTTCCACATCTCGGTCAGTTCCGGATACGTGCCGGCCAGTGCCGCATAAGCCTTCTCGACCGTCACGCCGGCGCCGATCTCGATCCAGTCGTCGCGTTCCACGAGGCGTTGCAGTTCGGCGATCTGGCCGACGTAGATCAGGTCGTCGAGCCGGCGCATCTGCTTGGTCACCCACAGGCCGATGTCGGTGCTGCCCGCGAGAATCCGCGCGTCGGGACGCTCGGCCTTCAGCGCGGCCAGCGCGTCGAGCGTGCGCGGCGCGGCGAAGCGCGCGCCGTTGACCGTCGCGTAGTCGAACGTGTCGTCGCGCTTGAGCGACGCGAGCGTGCGGGCCAGCGCGGCCGTGTCGACCGGTGCCGACGGCGCCGGTGCATCGAACATCTGCACGGCCGCCTCGACGATCGGGCGATAGCCGGTGCAGCGGCACAGGTTGCCGGTCAGCGCATCGGCGATCTCGGTGCGTGTCGGCACGTCCTTCGCCTTCGGGCAGGTGCCGGCGCAGCCTTCGTGACCGTGCTTCTCGTACAGCGCCCACATCGACATCACGAAGCCGGGCGTGCAGAACCCGCATTGCGAACCGTGGCAGTCGACCATCGCCTGCTGCACCGGGTGCAGCGCGCCGTCCGGCTGGCGCAGGTCCTCGACCGTGAGCAGCGCCTTGCCGTCGAGCGTCGGCAGGAACTGGATGCACGCGTTGACGGCCTTGAACTCGACCGCGCCGGTGTCGGTCAGCTCGCCGACGACGACCGTGCACGCGCCGCAGTCGCCTTCCGCGCAGCCTTCCTTGGTGCCGGTGCAATGCACGTCCTCGCGCAGGTATTGCAGCACGGTGCGGGTAACGTCCGCGCCGCTGACTTCGCGGATCGCGTGACGATGGTAGAAGCGGATCGGCTCACTCATGTCTCGATGATTCTTCAAATGGGGGCAAGGCGGCCTGCGCGGAGCGCCTGACCGACGTTTTTCTGACAGTTTGCACGCTATCACCATCAAATTCCGCAACCCATAGCCCATCACGCATGGGGCCCATATAACTGCCGCGATATGAGCGCCGCGGCCGCCCGGCGCCCTTTCCACACGGTGCGCTGCGCCCGTTCCCGACGCCCCCGCAACCGTCCGCCCTCATCGAAAAAGGTCACGATTAACTAAATGGTACCTGCGTGAAAACCGGTTCCATGGGAAAATCCCGATTCCCTTTTTCGCCGTCTTCCGTCCGTTTCGTTCATTCGTTCCGACCCCATGTCCACCGATTCCGCCACACCGCCGCGCAGCGGGTTCGCGGTCACGCTGCAAATCGTGTCCGTCGTCTGCTTCACGTTCATCTGCTACCTGACCATCGGCCTGCCGCTCGCGGTGCTGCCGGGCTTCGTCCATGACGACCTCGGCTTTTCCGCGATCGTCGCGGGCGGTGCGATCAGCGTCCAGTACTTCGCGACGCTCGCGTCGCGGCCGCTCGCCGGGCGCCTCGCCGATACGCTCGGCCCGAAGCAGACGGTGCTGCGCGGGCTGATCGGCTGCGGCGCGTCGGGTGTGCTGCTGCTCGTCGCGCTGCTGCTCGCGCACTGGCCGGTCGCGAGCCTCGTGCTGCTGGTCGCGAGCCGGCTCGTGCTCGGCGTCGGCGAAAGCCTGTGCGGCACCGGCGCGATCCTGTGGGGTATCGGCCGCGTCGGCGTCGCGCACAACGCGAAGGTGATCTCGTGGAACGGCATCGCGACCTACGGCGCGCTCGCGCTCGGCGCACCGGTCGGCGTCGCGATCGCGAATACGCTGAACCCGGCGCTGATCGGCGTGATCGTGATCGCACTGGCCGCGATCGGCTTCTACCTTGCGCGCCTGATCGCTTCGGTGCCGCTCGTGCACGGCGAACGGATGTCGTATGCGAGCGTGTTCACGCGCGTGCTGCCGCACGGCCTCGGCCTCGCGCTCGGCTCGGCCGGTTTCGGCTCGATCGCGACCTTCGTCACGCTGTACTACGCGGCGCGCCACTGGCCGAACGCCGCACTGTCGCTGACCGTGTTCGGCACGCTCTTCATCGGCGCGCGCCTGCTGTTCGCGAACACGATCAAGACCTACGGCGGCTTCCGCGTCGCGATCGTGTCGTTCGCATTCGAATGTTCGGGCCTGTTGCTGCTGTGGCTCGCGCCGGTGCCGCACATCGCGCTCGTCGGCGCCGCGCTGACGGGCTTCGGCTTCGCGCTGATCTTCCCGGCGCTCGGCGTCGAGGCCGTCGCGCTCGTGCCGCCCGCGAGCCGCGGCGCGGCGCTGTCCGCGTACTCGGTGTTCCTCGACCTGTCGCTCGGCATCACCGGCCCGCTCGCCGGCTATGTCGCGGGCGCGTTCGGCTACCCGCAGGTGTTCCTGTTCGCGGCGGTAGCCGCCGCTGCGGGCGTCGGGCTGTCGATGGTGCTGTACCAGCGGCAGGCGCGCGTGGCGGGGAGCGGCGCGGCAGCCTGACCACGCTGCGCGTCGCATCGCAGCCGGTCGCGCGCATCGCGCCGCCGGCCCCCAAAAGAAAACGCCCGCATCGCGCGGGCGTTTTTTTATCCGTTGGCCGGCAGGCCGCGGAGGCGCTCAGGCCGCCGGCCGCAGAAACAGCCGGCGCGTCAGGTCGAACGCGACGAGGTTGCCGGCGACCACCAGCAGCAGCCCGACCACCGCGAGCGGCGACCACTGGTAGCCCTCGAACACCGTCGACACGGCCAGCGCGACGATCGGGAACAGCACCGTGCAGTACGCGGCGCGCTCCGGCCCGATCCGGCCGACGAGCGTCAGGTACGCGGTGAAGCCGATCACCGAGCCCGGCACGGCGAGATACACGAGCGCACCGAGATAGCGCGGGCTCGTGTCGAGCATGAACGGCACTCCGGCCACCGCGCTGCCGACGGTCAGGATCGCCGCGCCGATCAGCATCGCCCAGCCGTTGGTCACGAGCGGGTGCAGCCCCATCGACTGCATCCGGCTCGACAGCAGGTTGCCGATCGAGAAGCACATCGTGCCCGCGAACGCGATCGCAAGCCCCGTCCAGGTCGCATGGTCGTCGAGATGGCCTGCCATTTGCTGCCAGAACAGGCACGCGATGCCGGTCAGCCCGAGCAGCGCGCCGGCAATCGCCGACGGCCGCAGCGGACGCCCCATGAACAGCCGGCCGTTGATCGAGTTCAGCAACGGCGCGGTCGAGAAGATCACCGCGACGAGCCCGCTCGGCACGACCTGCTCCGCGTAGTAGAAGCACAGGAAGTTCAGGCAGAACAGCGCAAAGCCCTGCGCGACGAGAAACCGCCACGCTTCGCGCGGCGGGCGCACCGGCCGGCGCATCACGCGCAGCAGCGCGAACAGCACGACGGCCGCGAGCCAGAAGCGCCACGCGATCGACACGGGCGGCGGCACCGAGCCGAGCTGCCACTTGATCGCGATCCAGGTGGTGCCCCAGATCAGCACGGTGACGAAATAAAGCGACAGGTTCATGGCGGCAATCCGGAAAATCGGGTGAATCGGGATCCCGACTATGCCGCCGCGCGGCGCGGGCCGATTGTCCGGAATTGCGGTCTTTTTGGGGACGCCGCACGCGCTGCCGTGCGCCCGCTTATACTCGGCGCATCATGAGCTTCTCCCTCTCCGCCCCGCCCGTCGACCGCGCCACCGCCCTGGCCGGCGGCGATCTGCCGTTCGGCCTGCAGTCGGTCTGCCGGACGCTCGCCGACGCGAACGCGACGCTCGAGCGCTTCGCGTGGCTCGGCGACCATCTGGCGATCGCCGAATGGACGCGGATCACCGACGAAAGCGAGACGGTCTACGAGCAGCCCGGCCACCACACGCTGTCGTGCTACCTCGACGGCGGCTACCGGACCGAGCGCCAGCGCGTGCCGCGCTACGGTGCGCCGAGCCTGCTGTGCGCGCTGCCGGGTGACCATGAATCGCGCTGGTGGGTGCGCGGCGAGATGCACTTCATCCACCTGTATTTCCTGCCCGAGCACTTCACGCAGCGCGCGATCCGCGAACTCGACCGCGAGCCGCGCGAGCTGAAGCTCGCCGATCGCACCTATTTCGAGGATGCGCGCGTCGCCACGCTGCTGCGCTCGCTCGCGCTGGACGGCTGGGACGATGCCGACGAGCGGCTGCGCGTGAACGAGACCGCGCACGAGGTGCTGAGCCTGCTGCTGCGCGGGCAGAGCACGACGCGCACCGACACGACGTTCCGCGGCGGGCTCGCGCCGGCCGTGCGGCGCCGCGTGCGCGATTACATCGACACGTATCTCACCCAGCCGCTGACGCTCGGCGAACTGGCCGAGGTCGCCGCGCTGTCCGAATACCATTTCTCGCGGATGTTCCGGCTGTCGTTCGGCCGCGCGCCGCATGCCTGGGTGGCCGAGCAGCGTCTCGCCCGGGCGCGCGAGCTGCTGCGCACGACGGCGCTGCCGCTCGCGCAGGTCGCGGCCGACTGCGGCTACGCGAACGCCGGCCACTTCAGCCATCGCTTTCGCGATGCGCACGGCACGACGCCGAATACCTACCGGCGCGCGATGCAGGGCCGCTGAGCGCGGCCCCTTTCCTCGCTTTCCCGCTTACGCGCCGCGCCGGGACAGTTCCTGTTCGAGCGCCGCGACACCGGCCGGCAGGTCGACCGGCACCTTCAGGTCAACCATCGTGCGGCCGAACGCATGCAGCGTGCGGAACAGGTTGTGTTCGCGGCACTGCTCGCCCATCTGCCCGATCCGCACGATCGGCAACCCGAACGAGCCCGAGATCTCGACCTGGTACTGCTTCGAGATGTGGCCGCAGACCATCCCGGGCGTGAGCCCCTCGGGCGTCTCGATCCCGACCACCGAATTGAGCCGGCAGTCCTTCGGCGCATACAGCTTGAGCCCCATCGACTCGACACCCGCCTGCAGCGCGAGCGAGCAGCGCAGATGGCGTGCGAAGCGGCTTTCGAGCGTCTCCGCGCAGACGAGCCGCAGCGCCTCGTGCAGCGCGAGCACGCCGGACACGGGCGCCGTGTAGTGATAGCCGGCGTTGTGCCAGAAGTTCTCCGCGAGCGCCATGTCGAGGCACCAGTGCGCGTTCGGCTCGGTGCGATGCTTCATGCGCTCCCATGCAGCGTCGGAGAACGCGATCAGCGACACGCCCGGGATCGACGACAGCCCCTTCTGGCCACCGGTGATCACCGCGTCGATGCCCCACGCGTCCATCTCGAGCGGCATCGTCGACAGCGTGCACACCGCGTCGACGACGACCAGCGCGCCGGCCGCCTTCGCGAGCGCCGCGATGTCGCGCAGGTCGCGGTTCCACACGGTGTTCGACGTCTCGCCCTGCACGATCGTGACGATCTCGGGCCGCTCGCGGGCGATCGCGTCCGCGATCTCGTCGAGGCTCGCGACCGCACGGTCGGCCACTTCGAGCGTCGCGACGTCGGCGCCGACGCGCGTGGCCATCTCGGCCATCCGCGCGCTGAAGAAGCCGTTGCGGATCGACAGCACGCGCGTGCCGCGCCATGCGAGGTTCGAGATCGCCATCTCCATCGCGGCCGAGCCGGGGCCCGCGACGCCGAGCACCCACTTCGTGCGGGTCTGGAACACGTAGCGTGCCATCTCCTTCACCTGCTCGATGATCTTCGCCATCGTCGCGCCGAGGTGGTTGATCACGATCGTGTTCGCCTTGGCGACGGCGGCCGGGATCGGAACCGGGCCGGCCCCCATCATCAGCAGCGGTTCTTCGGGCAGGATCGCGTCGAGCGGCACGACGACGGGACAGGGAATCGGCGAGTAATCGATGGACATGGCTGGAAAAAGGTGAGGAAAGGAAGTGCACGGACGCCCGCAGCACTGCACGGCGAACTCATCGATCATTCCGCGTTCCGCGGCCTCGCGCAAGAGGCACGCACGTCCGGACAGCGCGACGGTGGCCCGGTCGCCGGACCGGGCCAGCCGGCCGCGAGCCTGTCGGGCAATCCGTGTCCTGAATGAAAAAACGATGCATGCCGGTTGTGAAACGGTTCCATTCGGGTTCCGCACACACGATTTTCTCGATCAATATCATGCAGAGTCGCCGACGCCGGCGGTTCAACCCGATTCAGCCATCAAGCCCAATCGACCGGCCACCTGATAAAAATGGCAGAGTGGAATTCGATACACAAAATCCTGCGTAGAAAAAACATCCACTATTGCGGCATACATTTGGGGGATCGATTCCTTAATTATTCTGAAAACTTGGCTCAAATCGATTACAACCGATTGATTAACATAAGAAATATTCGCCATCTCGACGCATATTCCAATAGTGCATCGGTTTTTCCAGACCAGTCATTGCTGCGTCGCAACGTTAAACGGGTACCCCCTATTTTAATTTTCCGCAACCCGCCCGTTTTCGCAGGTTGACGGATATCGGTCCGGTATTGAACAATTGTCTGCGGAATCGGAAATTGAATTTTCGATACGAAGGAGAACTGGGGGCCGCGCGATGCGCTTTCGAGGTTGCGCGGCGGAAAATCACAATCAAAATCAATCAACCGGGCCAGAAATACGCAAGCCATGAACCAGATTCAGACCATGCGTGTATTCGTCTGCGTCGCCGAACAGCAAAGCTTCCGGCGCGCGGCGCACCATCTCGGCGTGTCCAATGCACTCGTCACGCGTTCGATCGCGATGCTCGAGGGCCACCTGAACACCCGGCTGATCCACCGCACCACGCGCAACCTGTCGCTCACCGAGGCTGGCGTGCGCTACCTCGAAGGTTGCCGTGCGCTGCTAGAGGAATTCGACCACCTCGAATCGTCCGTCGCACATGCCGTGCGCGAACCGGCGGGCACACTGCGCGTCGTCGCATCGGGCCTGCTGTCGCCGCTGGCGCTGACGCCGCTCGTCAGCAGCTTCCGGCACCGCTACCCCGAATTGCGCGTGCAGCTGACCGTCGCCGAGGAGCCGCTCGACGTGCTCGATTCCGGCTACGACGTCGGCATCGTCACCGGCAACCGGCTCGAGGGCAATCCGACGCTGATCGGCCATGCACTCGCGCCGAACCCGTTCGTCGCGTGCGCGGCACCCGCCTATCTCGACCGCCGCGGCGAGCCGCGCCTGCCCGACGACCTGCCGGGCCACGACTGGGTCACGCTCGCGGCGCACCAGCACGCGCCCACGTGGCAACTGGTCGGCCACGACGGCGTCGCGCATTCGGTTACGGTACGTCCGGCCTGCACGGTCAACCAGCTCGCGCTCGTCCAGGCGGCGGCCGTGGCCGGCGCCGGCATCGCGGTGCTGCCGGAGCCATGCGTGGCCGACGCGCTCAACAACGGCACGCTTGTGCGGCTGATGGCCGGCTACCGGATCGACGATCCGGACACGCAACTGTCGCTCGTCTATCCGAACCGCCAGTACGTGCCGGCCCGCACGCGCAGTTTCGTCGCGCACGCACTCGACCACTTCAGCGCGCAAACCGCCCGGGACCGGACGGATTACGGCTTCATGCGGCCGGCGCGCGGGCCCGAACGTTCCGACATCGTCACGGGGCTGCAGTAAACTGCGCGCGTCAGCCTTCGGAGGTGCAGCGTGCGCGTGATCTTGTTCAGTAGCCGGCAGTACGACGACGATTCGTTTACCGCCGCCAACCGGCAGTTCGGCTATCGGCTGCACTTCCAGCCGTCGCACCTCGACGCGGAAACCGCGATCCTCGCGCACGGGTATGACGTCGTCTGCCCGTTCGTCAACGACACCGTCGACGCCGCCGTGCTCGAGCGGCTCGCCGACGGCGGCACGCGCCTGATCGCGCTGCGCTCGGCCGGCTTCAACCATGTCGACCTCGCGGCGGCCGAGCGGCTCGGCATCACGGTCGTGCGCGTGCCCGCCTATTCGCCGCATGCGGTCGCCGAGCACGCCGTTGCCCTGATCCTCGCGCTCAACCGCCGCCTGCCGCGCGCCGTCGCCCGCACCCGCGAAGGCGACTTCTCGCTGAACGGCCTGCTCGGCTTCGACCTGCACGGCAAGACCGTCGGCGTGATCGGCACCGGCATCATCGGCAGCGTGTTCGCGAAGATCATGATGGGTTTCGGGATGCACGTGCTCGCACACTCGGTACCGCCGTACAACGACGAGCTGATCGCGTTCGGCGCCCGCTACGTCGAGCTCGACGAGTTGCTGCACCACGCCGACATCGTCAGCCTGCACTGCCCGCTGCTGCCGTCGACCCACCACCTGATCAACGAACGGACGCTCGCGCAGATGA
>STHD01001450.1:0-25897 GCA_016170015.1 Anopheles longipalpis | reverse complement strand
ATCCCGAATGTAGGATGGGACCTGGTCCCAAGGATGAGTAAAGAACGGAGGACTGAAGGAGTGTCTTTAATCCTAAATTAAAATATTAACGAAGCGCGATAGCCTGTGAGTTTGTAGCGTGTCTTGCCGTGAGAGGCAAAATAACAACTACCGAAAAGTGTGCAAACATGTTGCACGAATAAAATAAATTGTATTAAAAATAATGCTGTATTTTTCTACGACTTTAGACAGACCGAAAATTGTTGTAAAACTTTAATTTCCTAATGGTCTTCCATTCGCCAATCGATCATCTCAGCTTTTCTGGTATATGATCCAATTACTAATCCTTAAATAATTAAATAAATAATATTAGAACTGATAAAATCCTTAAAATTTAATAGAAATCTGAAGAATTGTGATGGGAAACCACATGAATTATCATGAGATGTTCCGTTGATAGGGTATGAAATTTGAAAGAATTTTATCCGTTTAAGTATATAATGTAGGAGCGAATAATTTTAATTCAAAAGTAGGGGTTTATAAAGCTATTCTTTTTGAATTTAGATAATAGTTGATTTCATTTGGAAACACTTCAAAAATAAACGAATTATTTGGCAGCCCAAACGTCACACGGCAAAATGACACATGAGCTCACATGTACTGACCTGCCCCGTTTCGCATAAAATGCAGACTCGTGTGGTAAACAAAGCCAGTTCGCAGAAAAACGCAGCATTGAACCATTCGCATAAAAAGAAACAACGCAAAAAGTGTGATTTGCCAGTCTCGATGGCAAATCGCGACAAAGTAAAGGGCAGAAAAGAAACAAGTGAAATCGACGCAACTGTAGCGGTTTAAATGTTTTGCAAATCAATGCACACTTCACTAATTACGTAAATAATAAGTTTAATAACTCACGACTAGCCCTCGTAAGATCCGCAAGGCGGAGGTGGTCGATAGTGAGACGCAAATGCATTTCGACAGAGGTGTGCGTAAACAGTGAAAAAGTGATATGGTGGTGCTTTGTGGTGGAACTTCCGAAGGTAAGAATAAATATCCCTGCGAGAGGATAAAACAACAATCCTAACGTTAAATATGTCAACGGAAATGTGTATTGCTTTTAGTGAACGATGTAGAAGATAAAGCAGGAAAAATGGAAATTTGCTGGACAGCAGTTTTAGAATCAAACAAAGTAGTCTCCGCATTCTTCCTGGGGGCCATTCCATCCGTTTTGTATGTATAGACGGAATGGGTAAATGCTGCGACGGGGTTGTTTTCATCGAAACGAAAGAAACAGAAACTACGACGAAACCAGCCAGTGTGCGATCTCACGCACACTAGCAGCAGCAGCAGTGCTGCACAAACCGTTGTGTGTTGAAATAGTGTTGATGAGGTTGTGTGCTGTTCGTGAAGGGAAAGGGTGTCCGGAACTTGAAGTGCGTGTAATTCCTGTATCAAAAATGAAATAGTGTTAGATTTTTTTTGTTGTTGCTATCTCTTGCCTTATATTTATTTAGAAAGGAAACGTATCTTTGCATCTACCTATCTATTTTCTTTTCGATAGTAGTTCAAACACTAAAAGCATGTTCCAATAATGATACCGAAACATTATACACGATGTTTGTTTTTTTTCCTCTTATTTTTTTAACAGGCCTATGCTCTAAACAAAACAATACAATTTTCGACTGCTTTTGCGTGGAGCGCCGTATTCGCTGCAGAAATATACACACGCTATTATTGCCCGTGTAAATTTTGACAGATCGCGCATGGTGCTGTTGTTTAGAGTGAACAGCTGGTAGGAAGAGAAAGAAGAACGTAACGTTGTGTGTGGTGCGCGGGTGCTGCGAGCGTGAACAAAGAAATCGCAATACATAGCGAACGTGCGAAAGAGAGAACAAACGATCCCTTGGCTCCAGGTTGGAAAGAGTGAGAACGAAACGGAAGAGAACCAAAGGTACAAACACATGCAGAAACCACCACTCGCACCAGCAGCACCAGGCAGCAGCATTAAACAGCATCACAGATCACAGTAGCCAGCCGTTGGGAACAGACCTTGTTGCATTAAACCATCGTCAACGGCTGCTGATTCGTGGGATACGGGATTAATCCCGAAAGTTTTCCTCGTTATAAAATTTAAAAGACCAATAAACAGCGCCCATATAAACCTTCAGGCAACAGTGATCCGTTTGCTGGATGTAAAACTAACACGATATCGAAGAAGGAAAACTATCGCTAAGCAACGGCAAAGAAGAAGAGATCGCATCTCGAGAAGTGTTCATACAAGTATTCACCCCCTTGTTTCTTGGTTTGTGGTGGTGAACGTTTGTTTTCTTTGTTGCAAAACATCTGTGTACGGTGGTGTACTTTATTTAAGTTGTTATATTAAGCAGTGTGACGGAATTGTTGTTTAGTGAAACAAGCATCATACACTAGAGAACGGGTAAAACCGTGTAAAGCGCTACAGAGCTTATCAACCGTCAAGTGGTGCGTACACCTAAGTAAAAGGTGAATAATTGGCCTACCAGCCGATAACGACACAACACCACACCAAAAGTGAAGCTGGCAAACGTGTTCTAACGTGTAACCGAAACACACGGCGGTAGTGACGAATCGTTCTACAACACAAGCACGGTGTGTGTTTCGCGGTTTCCGGCAGCAACACCCAGCATTCGATCAATACTCGATCGTATTTCCGTCATCCGATAGCCGGTACAGTTGCAATCAGCCATCCTGCGTCATCATGCCCTGGTATGCGCCATGGTCGGACGTGATCAAGAAGAAGATCTGCCGCTTTCTGCTCCAGCGCTATTTGGGCCGGTTTCTGGAGGAGAAGCTGACGCTCGATCAGCTGAACGTCGACTTCTACAATGGTACCGGGACCGTGCACAACGTCACACTTTACTGCCAGGTAAGAACGGTGCAGGGGTTGGCTTCATGTTTAATTAATGATGCAAATGTCAATTGTAGACTGCGTGCCATTTCACGGATCGTTGCGATCGGGGAACGTTATCGATTGACGGCGTGTAGTATCAAATTGATAATTGCTAGTGTCTCCACTATCGAACAAAGCAATCTTTCGCCGTTTTTCTTTTATCAAACAGCAAGTACCTAGATGTCGATGAAATGGTGAATAGTGTAATGACAGACGTAAACGTGCCTTATCGCGAGAGGGATTTAGGTGTCTGGTTGGGGCTCTATTAAAGTAATACGAAAACAACAATAGGAATCTGGACGAAAAGATCCCCTGCTGACCTAGAAACAAATGGGTACCGAGCGATAATCAAGCCGTGTGCTTGCAAGCATGGATCATTGAGTTTCCCGAAGGAGCTGAAAAATTCAATCAAATCATCATTAAAACTTTAGCGTCGCGGATATTTGCAGCAGACGAAAAAAAAAACACACACACAAATGCAATAACAGATAAATAAGTTCCAGCTGCAGAACAACAAACACCGTAGTAAGCGCACTTAACTGCAACCTTACCTTTTCTCAGCTATCAATCGTATTGGCTGGCCATTTTGCAATTGCGTTGTGTGTTGTCGATTTTGTTGCAACTTTTGCGTAAGCAAGTGCGACTCTTTATGGTGTTCCGGTGACTGTGTGACGAATGTCATATTGTTTATTTCCAGAGACTTCTAGCTCTTGCTCTTGTTTCTAGCTGTAAACAATTTAATATAATGTTATATTTAACATTTTGTTATTTTATTTGTCAAAAACGCGTTGCATACGTTTTACTATCAATTTTAGAATCTTTCTTGCATATGAACAATAAAACTTTTATGGAAAGTTTGACATATCACACGAATACAAAACAAACGAGTAGATCTGTTTTGGTGTTTGTGTATTTGAGATTTTACAGCAAGAAATTCGTTAATACTTCTGTTACCATGGCAACAAAAGATCATTTTGCGAATCGCAAATAGTCAGTGGTCGGCAGATCAGTGGTCGGCAAAACGCTTTTCGTGAGTCGCATCCGGCTCTTTGACAATTTGAATCTAGCCCTTCGTCGGAAAAGATCCATATCTCATGTTATTTTCTTCATTTGAAGCATATTGCGATTGTTTATGAGAATAATTGGACACATTTTGCACTGTTTAAATGTTCTCTATCAGTTTTGATTTTAATTTTGCATACACCTGATCAAACCTTTCGATAGAAACCACCTACACACGATTTTTTAACTCCTCTCGGGCACTTGTTATTGCATCGCCCATACGTAATTCTAATATGTACGATCCGATTCTAATCCATTGGAGAAATTGCAACAGGGATTGAGCTGTAGAATGGGAATGAAATACATTCCGTGATTGCAAAAACAGTTCCACCCCTGTCTAACGATGTATGATATTATAATTTTAGAGTTGTCCTATAGAAATTGTGCGCCAGTCAGTAGCCAAACCCGGGAACCGGTGACGATCAGCGGTCAGTTTGATGCATGCCGAAGTATAAAATCAAGTCGAGTTGTTGGTGGAAGGAAAAGTGGCTATAAATAGTGCTGGCGGTAGTAGGAACGTGTCATGCAAAGCAGTAGGAACCCCCCAACCGACATACCCAGACAGAGACGATGCGACATCTTTCGTCACGCGGTTCCCGAGTGCACCTTGCCTTGTTGGAAGATGAGTTTGTCGTGGATGCTGATGGTATAAGTAATTGTTTCTCCTGCAATCTGTACGTTGAACAAACCCCACACCACGCAGCAGCACCAGATTGAGAAGTTTTGTTTTGATTCGGTGGAAAGATGTAGCCGTTATTATGGTCACAGCAGCCGGTGCACCGGACAGTATTGCGCTTGGTTTGGGTGTAGTAGTAGGCGAATGGTGTTGTTGTTGTTGTTGTTGAATGGTTGCTGTTAAGATTTCGCCGAGGGAGGTGTGTTTCCAACGAGAATCAATTGCGCGTTACCCGCGTTCCCCGATGGCGCCGTTAAATTCTTCCGTTTCTGTAAAGTTTTAAGTACGCGCGCGGTGTACAGAAAGGTTAATGCGAATATGGGAAAGCAGCGCCCCTTCTACGTCAGAGCGTAATGGTCGAATTCATGGGTCCTAAAGCAAAAGAGGTGGCCCCCAACTAACCTATCGATAAGTTATGATTGGCCCAAAGAAATATCAGGCAAATATCAGGAACAATTGTTAAACTTTAAAGCATGTCGTTAATCAATTTTACATCAATACACATTTATGGCGGCCTACACACGTTGCTTTTGCGAGCAAAAAGCCATGCAACAACCTACGCACCGGTCGATCATCGTTGGAGTACACACATATACATTTTAAGATGAAACGCTTCAATGATTGGGCCGTTCATTTCGGACTACGCAATTGGTGGTGCGTGTGTGTGTTTTTTCCTCATTCCTTTTTAAGATAAGCGCGTTTGATGGGTACGCTCGCGACCGTTTATCATGCGTAAAGCTTTGTTTTTCTTGCGTTTCCGTAGTTGAACGGGTTAGCTTTTTTTTGCATAGTTTGTTTTCCATCAAAAGCACCGCTTGCGATGATGTTCTACGTTACCTTCCGAGGGCAGAAGCATTTTTTGCTTCAACGCTTCCTGAATTGTTTAAATTACTTGTATGATAGGTGGTATTTTTTACACCTCTAGAACATAACTGGAAACGGTTTAAAAGATCCTTCAAATATTAGATTTCTTCTGATTAAATGAAAATGTCCGTTATGTTACCTTTTGGAATGTGTTTAAATAATTTGTTTTACATTTATATTACATTATACCTAATTAGAATTTACACCTTACGAGGATAGGTATACAGTCAGTCTATAATAAAAAATCGATTTGATTTAAAATTCGTTTTCAAGACACTAAAATTCCAAGGAATAACTGATAAAAATTAACCAAATCAATTTTCGAAAAATTAATAAGATTAAAGCTGCAAAAACGCATAAATTCAATGTTGAAACGCGTTTTTCGAAAATTGGTAACACACCCTGTATCATTAATTAAATTATTAGATATAAATTGTTTAAACAATTTTATTGCTGTACCCTTTTCTTAAATGTCAACAAACACACACTTAGTATCTCTCAAAACTCAAAATAATCGCTTACGCATCATCCCTGTATGGTGTGTGGTTAATGCGTTTGTTTACACCGTTAGCAATTGGTGAGTTTTAGCTGTGTGAGTCATTTTTGTGCAAATGTGGCGGAACAACACTTACAAACGATTTGTCAGGCTGCTAAACAAACTGCTCGCTTTCCACCATGTCAAATGCTGATGCTTTTTTTTCACCACTTTGTGCAAAAGAACTAAATCAACGACCAGCACACCCCAAGTTAACCAGTTGGTTGATCGAAACCGGTTCAAAGATCTTCTCCTCCACCTCCAATCCTCGAACCAATCTTTGGAAGGTGGGGAGTATGTGGCGTTGATGAATATGATTTGAAGTTTGCTTGCGATGGTTGATGCTGATCTCACTCACAAAATTACTGGTTTGATCATTCGCACCAAACAGGCACAATCGTGTTTGTTTCGCTGATGCCAGCTGATTGCTTTCTTGCCACTTGGTGCTTTAAATCTGAACATGTTTGTTGTTTGTAATAAGAGAAGTGTTAAGCTTAAGTTTTGGTTTAGTATTTTTGCTTCCATCGAGAATAAACCTCAGAGTCCCCCTCAAAAATGAGGATATTCAATTCAAACACCAGCAATAAATTCGTCCCATTCGTCAAGTTGCTAAAGGTCAAGTGAGTTCAGGTATTTCCAATTTGTCTTTTCCTAAATCACACCGAGCTTTCCTTCTTCGTACGTCCTCAGTTCCGGTGTAGAATTGAACGCTTCCAATCCACCAAACATCAAAGTTGGTAGTAGAGAAGCACTGCAAAAGAGAGGGAGGTCCTGAAAAGGAAGTCTGGACTTTCCACCCTTCTAAACTTCCCGCGCGTTGCTCTCGTTTCGATTTACACATTCCTTTCATTTTCTTTGTCCCTCACGACGTCCGTCCGTCCGGGTGGAACCCATTCATCCAGTGACGAGATTCCTTCATTCGGGTTGTTTGGATGGTGAATTTTAGCAAACGTTTGCTTTACATCCTTGTTGTCTACTCGCCCTTTCGCGCTTCCGTGCGCACGTCGCACGATTGATAATCATCGCCGTGCTTTCGACCTATCAAGAAAAGTCGCCCCTGTCTAGTCTGTATACATCGGTCGTTGCCGTCGTCTGCTGATCGTGTCTGGATGTGCCACACAAATGCTCACCGGTTCCGCAAGCACTCGCGCGAACTGCTGCTGCGTATCTTTCAACCTCCGCAACACCATCTAGCGTCATGCATCGATAGCTTTTTTTTTGCTTTCTTTATCACATTCACGCGTCTCAAGGAGTCTTTGTTTTGGAAGAGAGCTTCTCCACAAAAAAACGCCATGTTCAAAGCTGTTGGCACTATATATACCTCCACGACACTCGACACATGGTTTTTTTGAAATAAAAAAATGTTTAAAAAATAAACCAAAATCAATTATAAATATGCGTAAGAACAACAGCTGTATATCAACTTTATGATATCTTTAATGCCATGACTCATAAGTGACACACCACAAAAAAAAACTCGTCAAAGTTGCGATTATTTCCGCCAGCTTCATTTGCCCTTTCGTGGGGGGAGCTCTTTGTTTGTTGTGCCTCTCTGTCTCTCGATTGTTCTTCCTCCCTTACTTTGGCTCCAGAGTAGCAGTAATGTCGGAAAAGAGCATCCATGGCCAAAGATGAAGCGCATCGCAGTCAGAAGTGCATGCTCTGCGCATTTTTTTCACAACTCCAAAGAAAACAATTTCCCCCCTGTGTGTGTGTTACGTACATAAGCAAACAAAGGAATTGGTGTGATGTACTACGAAATATAAAAAAAAACCAAGAAACTCGCAAACCATTAATAAATGAGTCTTGGCTATTGTTGCACCATAGCAGGATGCATTTTAATTTCGTAATTCCGCTCATATAATAAGCAGACCGCGACCGGAAACCGGGTTTGAAATGAATAAGAAATTGGTTTGAATTTTGTTCACAAATTTGGACTGCATTTTTTAACACTAGAACTAACAAGCTTTTTGAGCATTTTGAAACAATCGTTTGAAACAATTTTGAAGAGCTGTAAATAGAGAATCATATAAAAGAATACATATTCAAACATTAATATAATGAAAATTAAGCTTGTCAACCAAAAAGACTGCAAATTCGGTAGTTCTATTTAGTGCCAAAGATAAAATGCATCTTATTAGTTGAAGCGTGAACGTTACAATCAATCAATGACAATATTTGTTCGATGCAGCATCAAAATCCGCGCAATAGCCTGCATCATGGACTCTGTCTGTCTGTCACTTGCTGTCACAATCACATAGATATGTGCCCCCTTGGAACGATTCACTACCGGGAAAGGGGGTCAAATTCATTACCAGTTTAATGACAGATGCTAAAGTTTAATGACTAATGCAAGCCATCCACATCTCCGTCGTGACAAAACGAATCATTTCGGGTGAAGAATTATTTTAATTCATTTCGAATGTTACCCTATCAGTAGCGTGATCTTTTCTTTTGAATATAGTGGAAATAGTACAAAGTCTGCAAAAAATCTTTGAACTGAAATTTGCCAACATCGCTCAATATTTATAATGCTGACGAGTTGCATCGTCACACACTTGTCCAGCCAACTGTTTACTAACAAAAGCCCTCCGAAAGCCAATCGTCTGGAAGTGATACGGGTTGACTCCAAACCCTACCCTACTACCCTACTTCGGTAGTGCAGATGCGAAAGGGCAATCGGCAGCAACATTGACAGTGGCAGTCAACAATTTGCCACGCAAGTGTAGTGTGGACGAGACGAACCTACCGCCATGTGCGCTCCTTAGAGCCTGGACACGTTATCATCGCCACCAATTCATCCATCCAGTGTGAAGTGCAATGTAAGGAGTTTGTAAACCCCATGGAGAGATACAGCCACACTGTCCCATACGGTGGGATTTTAATATTATGAGGCCGCTTTTGGTTTGTGCGCGTGTCACTAACAATCATAGTCGCTAGTATCAAGACGGCTTAAGAGTAGAATATCTATAGCCGAGTAAGTGTTGGGAGCAATTATGTGTTCCGTATTATGGTACTTAAACGTCTGACAAAACCATAGATTGGATTGGTTTACCCAATTGACAAGCGTGAGAGCTTTCTATTTGATTCAAGTGTATCAAAACAAAGGCTTGTGTTTGTTAAATTGGAGAAAATAGTTTGAGGGACATTAAAATTACGAGACCAAATATCTTTAATCAACACTTTAGTATGTTTTTAGATCACTCAACAATTACCTGTGATCTTCACAGGTTCGATTAAGTTAGGAAGGTAAACATTTAAGATTCGAATACATAATATTTACAAATGTCTGTTATGCTATTTGACATTCATTACTGCAAAATTGTTGAATATTTTGAAACATATTTTGTGAATGGTTGAAGATTTCGTATGCTTTAAAGTTAGTAAACAACTTATTCTTTCTGTTTATGGATTTGTCTCCTTCCAGTAGCTCAACAAGTTAGCAGCTCATTTGAGTACATGCAATTTCGTTTGAAACCGTTAATGTTAGACAACCAAAATACGGTTCCAAGTTTCATGTTGCAAGTGATATCAAGTATTATCCTCAGGGTAAATCCTGATGCTGATAAATTGAAACCAAAAAAAAAACTTAATGTAATATATGTCCGATAAAATTCCTCCCTTATATACAATTTTCATAGGTACACTTTCTCTTCATTAGATAGGATGCGAGTAAATTGAGTAGTAAAGTTGTTGATAAAATTGTTTTGCATTTTTTGTGCAATTATCTCTCAACTACGAAGTGTCCACTGGGCGTTGTATCTGCACACTATTGACACCTTCAACGACGATTGTCATTCGCCTCACCAAAACCAAAAAGGCATGTTTGCCTCCCAAATGTAGACAGAATGGTGCCAACAGCTGGCATTCACTTGACGCCACGATTGCTGTGGTTAGGCCCTTGGGGAAGTTGGGACCGAAACTGTCTTAGAAAGGAAATGCATTCATACGAGGCTATGTGGAAGTTGTACCTCACCCAAGCCTTTATGAGCACAACTCAGATATAGAGAAAGGGAGAGAAAGGGTGCTTGGGAGAAAGAAAACTAATCACAGACTTCCTTTTATTGGAAGCTTTCACTTCCCTCCCGGTGCCGTATTGTGTGGCTCCGCAACAAATCTTGCAGCCGGTGAGGATTTTATCGCCCAGTCTGGAAGTGCAATAATCGATTAATGTGCTGATCGTACCAGCGTAGAATGGGTCTTGTCTTTTCTCACTCCAATGGGTGTAACTCTGTAGATGGTGTACTATGCTATATGTTTCTATGATAAATAATGAGTCACAAAGCTTGTCGTCCAACCACCGCTCGTTTTTCTAAGTACATGTTTTTTTAGTATCTCTGTACTGCTGTTGTCTACTTCCGACCGCTGGCTTTCGATGGCCGATACAACAAAGGTCAAGATAAATTGCAGCTGTACCGTTGTATTTAGATCGTGCTAACTGCAACCAGGGAAAAAAAGGTGGAAACAATTTGTTCATGTTCGTGCTAAAACACCATGTTAAGTATAAATGGTAGTAAAAGATGACAGTGGAATACGGTTTTAAGAAAGTTCAAGTCCCAACCATATTATCATCTTTTTCTTTCCTTTCAAGTTCAAGATCACACAACAAGAAGTAGAAGAAGTTGACTACCGGATTAATACCATGTTTGGAGTTGGACTAAAGGTTTCCTGATGCTGCTCAAACATGCAAACTCGGCAGACACCAAGTTGAAGGTTGGCCGCTGTGCGCGATCACGATCGTACGCGTCTACTCGCCATACACATACTGAAGCATATACGTAAGCGCGTGCGCTTCATTAACAGCTGATTGCCGAGAAACAGCCGTTACCGTGGGTTTCCACCCTGACGGGGGAACGGCTTGAGAGGAGCACCATGTTTGGATGGCGTCGCACAAATCGACATCTTCTTCCGAGCTCCTTGAACCTGGCTCGTGTGGTATAGCTGCGCTTACTACATGCAGCCAATGGTAGTGTTGTTGTTGTTGTTGTGTGGCACGATGGCCCCCGCACCGATGTGTGAGTGAACCGTTGCTAGTAACGCGGACTGCTCGGTCCGGTTCTTTGCGGGCAATCCAAAAATGGAACGACAAAACCTTGTAAGCGCGCTACAACAACGGAGAACGTGCGCGCGGAACCGAGCCGTTGGAAGCCAACGTCGTCGTTCTCGATTGCGACGCAAATTTTTGTTCGCACCAAAAGAGCGATGTTCCGCCGGGGTGCGCTTGTTGTGTTGCGAAAGGTGGATTATTGGTGTGTTTAAAAAAATATTGTATGTGAGTGTACGCTTACGCGGTTACTGATTTATGGGCCAGTTTGTACACTTCCTCTACGATGGATGTAATAACATTGCTGCAATGGATTGGCGATGCATTATCGGTCTCTTAAAGCGAATTGACAACAAGAGGGTTGATTTTTTCTGCTGCTGCATTATGGGTCACCCCATCGGTGGAAGTGTGTGAAAAGGCCCAACCGCTGGCCCCAACAGTCAACGCAAAATTTGCGTGTCGACATTAACCTTGAAACAAAACGAAGCAATTGTGTGTCGTATGCACGCAACTGCATTTTCCAAACATGACTAAACACAAAACTAACTAAAACCGTCCCGGTGCCCGGTTTCGTTTTGCGGTCTGGTTCGGCACCGGCAATGGAAAAGGCAGTTTAAAGGCACACCGTAGACGACCACCGTTGTTTACTAGCCGTTCGTTTTCTTAGCTCAACCAGAGCTCTATCTGTTTTGTTACCATTTGGCAAATACATCTTCCTTCAAATTCCTTCTCCAAAAGCGAACAAACATGGAGCGGGTAGGAGACGGTTTTGGGAGTTTTTTTTGCGAGTTTTTGCAACAAAAAAATCGTAGAAGGAAAACAAAAATTGGCACATCGCACCACCGCACAACTGACCTTGCCCAATAGCTATGTCATTGCGAAACGACGATAGAAAGCGTCGTTTCCAAACAAACAAAAATCGACAGAAAAAAACACTGATGATTTGTTGTCCAAATGAAAGTCACCCGTTTTGAGTTTTGACAAAAATTTTAATAAACACCAACTTCTTTATTTATACACATTTTGATTTCATTTCGGAAAAAGAATCACATACGCCCGATTATAGGAGGAAGTTGATTTGAAGTCCAAAAATGTGTGAATTCTAAATCGATTTGCACAATCGATTCGTTTCACTTGTTATTCTGCATTTTTGCTTGCGTTTGATCTGACCATTCTGATTTGCTAAGGAAATTTCATTATTATGCACAAGACGCAACAATCCACCTTTTTTAACCCTGCCACCTAATAAAAACTTACTCCGATACTTCTGGTTTTGTGCGGTCGTGTCGTGACAACTCGATTCGTCTATTTGTGTGTTGCATGATTTGCTGGTGTTTAGCACGCACGCACACACACACATGTAACAGAAGACCTATCAAAATCTCCAATGTCCTCAATCCGGTGGGCAGAATTTAAATTCATAATGCCAAAAAGACTCCACTTAGTGTAGAGCCTGGTCGCGCTGGATGAAATGCAGAGGAAGACATTGAAATTATGCAAACACATGGCAGAAGTGTATGTAATGGTTGGTGATTAATATGCCACGGGTTTCCACTTGCCTATCCACCTCCTCTCTCCTCCCCCCCTTCATCTCCACCCCCTGTTCTGGCACGTGTGCTTAGCAGCGGAGTTATTGCATTTTATTGTTGGTTTGCGCCAATCTAGGGTGGGGTCAGTTCGTCTTTTTCCTGCTAGGGTTGATTAAAGGTTTGATTTGTTTTTTTTTTGTTTTGTGCTGCATTATTTGTTTGATTGGTTGTTAGTTTGCAGTACAAATAGATTTCAATATGTTGCATAAAAGTGTACACTATCACACCATGCTGTTAATATTTCGATCACAAGTGATCGATGGTGTGAGTGCATGATTGCTCAGAAGTGATGGCGGTGGAATATTATTCCAGAGTACAACCAACATCATCATCAACGAAAGCTAACGATTAGTAACATTGTTTTCAAGTACCACCGATACATACTCCAGCTGGCACAACATAAAAAAAAAGTGATCTAAAGGGCGTGATAAATACACAAGCTATTGTTTCCGTTTGCGCTTTATACAACGGCGCAGCAAACTTCAATGATCCAAAGTGCTGGATCTTCTGCATCGTTAACGCAAGCGCGGCCTGTAGAACGACATGGGGCACTTAATTTTCTTGGCTTCCAAGTATCAAGTGGGAATGACCCGTACCTTTGAGGGTAGGTTCGTTCCATTTGCTCAGTTAAAAGCATCTGTTACGTCTGGTAGATACATTATAATCGGAAGCTAGAATACTGACACGCACACTTGCTTGTAATGGGTGGGGAAAGATTATTTCGTCTAGTGTGTGGACAAGCATTATACAAACGTTTACCAGTGGGTTGTCTCATGTTGATTTATGTTTAGTAAGCAAAAATATGGTTGTAAAGCTTCGAGTCGGTTCACTTTTTTAGCTCTTGATAGCAATTTACACATAAATGTGAGATTGTAGTGTCTAATTAAGGGAATGAGAAATAAGATTCTAAATCACCGCCCTTCAGACTAAATTCTTATGTTGTCGAACAAAAGCGAAATTTGCAATCCGAAATGCGATTCCGTTAATTAGAATAGGCGATAAAGGCAGTGAACTTAACAACAAATTCGTTTAGGGTTCGAATCTCACCGGGACTGTGCTCTTTTCCCATACACGGAAAAGATTATTTCGCTGTATTGAATTGTATATTGAAATGACAGAACCAAGGCCAAAGGTTTGACATCAGGTTTTGTTGAAGTTCCGTAGTATTATTGACAGCATTATTAACCAAGTTCACTTTAACCATATGTAAATAAAGGAGAAGCATTTTTATATCTCTAAAAGCACTCGAAAGCAACCCAAACGACTGCGCCACACATTTCATGTCACACCACTCTACACTCCAGCACAAGCTCAGCGACTTGGTTAATGCTTCGCATCTTGTTTGCATTAAGCACGGTTTGAAGCAACGCATTCATCACAGTGAATTCATCCCTCTGTCGATCGAACCACGCACGTACCACGTGGCGTAATAACGACAGGGTGTTAAAATGCGCTATTCAAACAAAACGCCAGCCGCTTCACTTGTGCTGTGCTAGTAGTGTCGGTCGAGATTGTAAAAGTGTGGCAAAGGAGAAGAATTGCTCTGCTTTTCCTTCACGTGATATGGAAGTGTTCAGGTCCTACTCATAACCGATGTGTTGTGTCGCTGATCCGGAATCATCGCACACACCGGTTACGCTTACAGTACAGAAGATTAGAAATAAGAAAAAAAAAACGCCTCATATCACAAAACAACTCGCTCGCAAACAGACAGTTTCTCTTGCCGTAGAAAAGTCCTACGGGTATAGCATATACACAGAGTCCGGTTATAGTGTTGTGCCTCTGCAATGGCCCTGAGCCGGAGACGCGAATGGAACGCGGAACAACATTTGGTTCCATTTCGAACATTTGAAACACTTCTAAATGTGAAGCGTGAAAACATCTTCACGTGTGGTGGGTGAAATGAGTTGCTTTTCTGCTATATGCGAAGTTTAGCTTGAAGATCGACTTGGCCGTGTATGTTTGCGGTGATTGACCCATGGACGTGTGTATCCTTGGGCGTAGTGGACTGTTCAGGGTCTGAAATCTATGTATACAAGTTCAAATGTTTTGCTCCTAAACTCACTTATTCAACATAACGTCACACGTACATAAGTCGCTTATCTTTCGCTTCTATTCTTTTACAGGCTCTAAATGAACTGTGCGAAGGACAAGGATGGGGCGTCGAGGTAACGGGTGGCCACATTGGCTCGGTGACGGTGAACGTACCGTACGATTCACTGCTCGCCAAGGACAGCTCAATCGAGGTGTCGAATCTAACGATAAGCTTGCGACCGAAGGCACGACCAACCGATGGTACCTCGATGCTGGAATCCATGTGGTCGTCAATGTCCAGCTCGATGCAGCTAGCTCAGGAATATCTCGAACGGGAAAGCACCGGTGGAAGTATAGCGGACGGTCACTCCACACACGGTGGTCATGGCCGGGGTGTCAGTGTATCCGTGTCTGGCCAACAATTACCCGCGAGTGCCATGGAAGGGCTAGAAAACTTCGCACAAATCATTGACAACGGTAAGTAGTTTGAGTATGGAAATGAAGACGTTTTTTTTGCTATAAATAAGAAATTAAATTATATAGGGCCAAGGTTACGGTTAAACAGCTAGTTTAGAATGTTGGACAACACCTTGCTGTCCAAACTTTGTTCGGGAAACACACAACAACGTTGCGCAGAAGAAGTAACAGCCATCGGTTTGACCTAATTTACGGTGCGCAACGGGCAAAGTCACTGATGATTAGATTGGACGCGCGCTGCTTACCTTTTGCCTTTGTGTGTAAGACCGTAACGTGTTAGTGTGCTTCAAAAACGATACGTTTGAAAGTTCTTGGGGATTGAGTGTGATACGATTTTGTGTAACATATTGTTACGTTGTTTTTTATTTACGTTATCTCAATCATGCCCCTCGTGTGCGTTTGTATACGATGCAGCAAACATTTCGCGCACTCAACATATATAAACGTAGATTAGGCGGCTTTCTTTAGCTGTTGTAGTAATTATTGGCAATTTAATGTCCATTTAATGATAGTAATTAATTTCAAAGTATTACTTGCACAAATTAATATTGTATGATTCTTTTGCTCTCTTCAATTCACAGTGCTAAATAGGATTAAGGCAAAACTTTATGACAGCGAAATTAGAATAGAATATTTGTCACCTGAAGGAGACCGGGGTGTTGCTGTGATATTGAAAATCAAAAGGTAAGATAAAGAATAAATATCATTTCCTAACATTCGATTAATCGTTTTTTTTTAACTCTTCCCCAGTATCGATTACCAGAATGAAGCTGGTAATGATCCACCAGACCGTAGCCCGAAAGCATCCACCTCATCATCATCCGGTTCGGATGTGTCAGATCACACCGTCACCGGTGGAAGTAGACATCAGCAACAGCAACAAAAATCGTTCCTAATAGCGACACACGCCACTCATCATATAACGATCGAAGGCATCACATTCTACACGGAAGAGTTTCGGATAGACAATCCGCGTACGCGCCGCCATCAACAGCGTACGACGGATGCGGAACCGACCGTACCAGCGTATGGGGAAAGTATGATAGACAGCGAACAGTTCCGCAGCACGATCTCACACATGTCGGACGGTGGTGGTTCACCGCCGAATCTACTGACTGGTGGCACCGGTGGCATCGATGGGGACGGATACTTTAGCTATAGCAACACATGTGATAATAGTAGCCCAAACAGCCGTGGTGCAGAGTTTTATAGACGTAGCAACAGTAGCGGTACGGATCGTGAAACGGATCCTAGCGAAGAGGAAGATGCAGAAAGTGAGGACGAATTGGGCGAGTCGGGTATGCGAATGTACCGGTCTGGGGAGATCATTGTCGGTAAGATCACTTCGAAGCAGGAGATCCGACTGAAGATGAAGCAGGCGGATAATTTGCCCGGTCCAAACGTGGAGCTGGAGCTGTCCGTTGGTTCGATCCAACTATTCCTGACACCGCGCCAGTTACATTCGCTAGTATTGGTTTGTGATAGTTTTCTGGGTGGCAACGAAGAACCACCGCCACGGCCAACAGTACGGGAGATGAAAGCAGCCGCTGGTAGACGGCACGAAGCAACTTCGACCACCGAAATGGAGTTCCAACAAAACATGACACGTATGGGCGGTGGAATCGGCATTAATCAGGGCTGGTCGCTAGCCGATCCGATGCAGACGATGATCGAGGAGCAGGCGGAATTTTTGCAGCGCGATGCATACCGGGATGAAGAGGGCGGTGAAGACTACTCCGAATCAATCATATCATCGACCAGTTCCATGACCAGCTCGTTCACGTCGAACAGTACAGCCTCGAGAACGACAGCAACATCGGCAGCCAGCCGTAGACGCATGATCGATCCGGATGCAAATGCGGACATATCCAAGTTCAACGTACGCGTGGCGGCTGTCGCGTTGGTTCTGCTGCATGAAGATATACTGCTGGAAAGTAGTCAGCTTGGTACGGTGGAGTCACCGCTTTCGGAAGCGAGCGTACAGCAGCTGCAAAC
Source organism: Anopheles longipalpis (assembly GCA_016170015.1). NCBI lineage: Eukaryota > Metazoa > Arthropoda > Insecta > Diptera > Culicidae > Anopheles > Anopheles longipalpis. The sequence continues at coordinate 8,713 of STHD01001450.1, read as the reverse complement.
AAAGGCCGATCGGTTCTTCCGTTCCATCGGCAACTTGGGACTCGGGCTCGGTGCTAATGACATTAGTAATGCTGGACTAGTTCTGGACAGTGGTTGTGACTGTAGCCATCTACGGTTACTTCTTGCTCCACTTATTCTCGAAGGTGATGAGCAACGGAATCGATGTGGATCATTGTTACGGTTTTCGATTTCAATCGCTCGAGCCGATCTGCGCGAGGTACTGCTGGAAATATCCGTTCCCCTAGTGGAGTTTTATCGCGAACAACGGCCTAACAGTTCCGGTAGCTCGTTACCCAAACGGCCCGAAATAAGCTTAACCTTCGAACAGAGCTGCAACGCTTTACGGGGCACGAGCGGTAAACGGTTTTCGCCTCCCCGCACGAAAATACACGTCATGATGGCACCGTTTCTGACCGAGTTTGACATTACCATTCTGGATCGATTGAGTTCGCTGCTTTACCAAGCGCCTTTCACGTCATACTATCACAATACGGGTAGTTCTTCGGCAGCCGTACCATCGCCAAGCGGTCCAGCAGCTGGCCGCTCTAAACTGGAAGCAAAAACTGACCTACAACTAGAATCGCTAGCCGTGGACTTCCGGTTGCGTTTTCCAATACCGGATTTACGACCAATTCACGATCCCCAGCGGGTACCTTGGTGGCGGCGTAACATTCGGCCAGATTTTCTACTACTGAAGCTGGAACAGGTGCGCACAGGAATTGCCCTAAGTCCGCATCCTGTGTATGACATTTCGGCGAACGAAATCAAACTGTTTTACTACGAAGCGGAACCGAAAGGAACCGCAAACAGTTCGGGCGGTGTCGGTGGTGTAAATATAGGCAAAACTGTGATGCAAGAGAATGCTGCTCCCGGGCAGGTTCCGGCGGTTGAATATCCGCGTATAATAATCGAGATCCCGAGTGAATGTTCGTTACAGAAAGCACTAGAAGAACCCGCACAGTGTGCCACCGATAAGGGCACCAGCTGTACTGCGGGAGCAGCTAAATCGTACGCACCGAAAGCGGGCTCCGGACATCGCAATTACGAGGAGAGCGATAGTGATCCAACTTCGGGTGAAAGTTTCGGTGTTACCACCGGACGCTGTAAGGAAGACACACCGTTCAGTGCTAAACGGGTGTGTCGGGAAAGTGATACACCGCACTCGAAGACATCCGCGTCGGGTGTTTCGGATACACCGGAAACGCTCACCCTACCAGGTGACACGGACGAAATGAATACCTTTTGTTCGTGTGCGATGAAACGTGCGAAATTGCAGATTCGCGTGGATCTTCCCGTTGTTAGCTTGCAGCTAAAGTGAGTATTTTTACTGGTGCGATATAAGTGTCTGCGCTAATCTATTGATTTCCTTTCACAATCTAGATCGAAACATTTGTATGAAGTTATCTACAATCGCATCAGTACGGATCTGTTGCTGTGGGAACCTAGTGCACCTTCGGCGACGGCTGCAGCTGAAGCGCAACTGAATGCACAGCATTCGGCTCGAGTTTCGTTCCGTGAGCCAGAAATTAGTCTCGCCGGCATGGGCATGATGGACTCGATATACATGCCCTACACAATGTGCCAAAGCGGTATCCAATTGGGTAAGCAGTAGATAGCTAAAGGATTTATGATTCTATTCTAAATTTCCTGTGTTCTTTTGCTCCACCTTCAGATTCCAGCTCGTCCGCAACAAATTCGGAATCAGAGTCCGATTCGGATGGTATTTTCTACTCGGTGTATGATCGTACACGCCTCGGTAACCCTGATAGTGGCGGTGCTGCTGGTACTGGGCGAAAATCCTCCTCTCATTCGCACCGAAGTTCATCGCACGGTGGCAAACTGGCACTGGCTGCTAGTGGCGTTGATCGTGATGCAAATAGCGTTGCATTCCGTTTGAATATAGGCCAAGGCGTATTAACGATGTTTGCACCGGTTCGTGACGCTCAGAAGCATGTCATTCCGGGACAGTTTGGAGAGTTTGTGATTCGATTGAGTTCGGGTTATATATTCTCCGTGAGCGGATTCCACGGCAATACGAACTTGGGTTACCTATGCATCCAGGCAAAGTCGGCCGAATTCTACCATTGTGGACTGATTCCGACACCCAGCAACAATCCACCGCTGCGTTTGATCAACAGTGTGCTGCCATCGTACTTGCAGAGCACGCTGTATCCGACACCGAAAAGTTTAACCCTACACGAGCAGCGTGGTTGCGCGAATCGGGAGATGCTTTCACTTGCGATACAGATTAAATCCGTACCGGATTTGGCGATCAAACGCATTCGGCTGGCGGCCGGTATACAGTTGACTACATTGCGGCACCATTCCACGTTGCAGCAGCACGCATGGCTTACGCAGCTGCTCGATATGCTGGATGTGGTCGATTACCCTGTGCAGGGATATGTTCCGCTTGGCGTAGTTACCGAAATGCATCTACATCTGTGGGATTGTGCAATTGATTATCGGCCGCTGTACTTCCCTTACCGGGCCGTCATAACGGTAGGGTCCTTCATGATTAGCAGCAACATCACGACAACGAGCAGTGGTCTTACGTTGAACTTTATCGCCGAAGACGTGACACTAAGCCTTGCGCCGCAACAAATTTCAATCACTGCGAGCGGTGGAAAAGATTCATCTAGTAGCGGACATCAGGTGGCACACAATAGTAGCAAGATCACCGTACTACCATCGAACGAATTGGTATGCGTGCTGGAGGTAGGACTGTTCGAGATTTCACTGATGCTCAATGAACGGGTGACGGTGAAATTTCCAAAGTTTGATTTACGCACTGCCATCAACGATGTTCACGTACGAACGTGTGCCGATTCTGCTCGTGCATTGGCACAGCTGATCGGTTATCTAGCGGCTGAAGGTGATCTTCTGTTACCGGAGGGTGATGCCGGTGCGGACATTTCGACGAGTGGCGGTGGAATATCGTTAGCGGGTGGATCGGACACTGCGATCAGTGGAAGTGGTGCTCTAGAACAGAAAGACGTCGGTGGTATGCAAGGGTTGCCGATGGGTGGTGAATCGGAGGGTGAATTGCTACCAGTACGTCCACCGTCCAGTGCTAGCGGACCGGTTGTGACGCCGAAGCAGCAACAACACGTTAACACACTGATGGCCGATGCAATGGAAGAAAGTTTGTACATTGAAAGCACCTCAAGTGGCGACGGAACAGGGGATGATGCATTGCTTGGTGGTGGTGCTGGAGTGGAAATGTTTTTCTTCCCCGACGAACGACAGCGCCGAACGAAGGACGAAAAGGATCCCAGCGGTGGAACGATCGTGTCGGACAGCAATAGTAATAAGCGACGATTCGGTTCGGATGATGATTCGCTAAGTATCGATGATGGTTCAAGCATACCGTCATCCTACCATGATGATGATCACTATTTGCGACAGCATGAGCACCATACAACCACACACCTTACCGGAGCTGACGTGGATGACGATAATGCCAGTGTCAATATGCGCGAGCTAATGAACTTTGAGCGATCGGTACTTGGGCAACATCCGATCAATTATGGCATAGGAGATGATGATGATGATGATACGGGTGTTGAGGCACTACCACAGGTAACGAAGGAACTCGGTGACGTGAACAAAATGAACCAACATCGGGTGGAATCGAACGTCAGCAGCGGTGGGTCTCATTTCGCGCAGCGTAAAATCAGCTCCGATACGGATGATGATTTTTGTATCATCGCCGATGAAGAGCGTCCCCATCGGGATGATTCACACAATCAGGAGGTGCCTGTATCGGAAGATCCCATTCGCATTGTGGACAATCATTTCAGCATACCAAGCGGAAAGCCAGATCTGCTAAAAGCGCCGGAAGATTTCCCGAGCGCTGTCGAACGGTACACCATCTGTGAGATGACGGTAACGTGGCACATTTACGGTGGTCGTGATTTTCTCACGAAGGAGGATCGGCGTCGTAAGGCGAAGCAACCGATGGCGGTTGGAGTGGTGAGCAAATCGGAAAAACAAACAACCGTACCCACCACGGTCGGTACCGTTCATCTGCCGACCGCTTTGCCGATGTCGGAAGCATACAAATCGGGTGTAAGCTACTCGAAGGGTTCACCTTCGGTGAGCTTTGGAGGGCCAACCAATGCAGCGCTGGCAAAGCTAACGTGGAAAACGCGCGGTGGCCCGGATCGTAAGCACGATGTGACGATGGAAATTCACATCAGCAAGGTACAGTTTTCGCACGAAACGTACCCCTCCAACACGAAGGAAGCCTCCCGGCAGGTGCTGTTGATCAACGAGTTGGAAATCGTCGACGGGCTGGCCGTGTCGAATATAAAGAAATTTCTGTACCACCCGAAACTACCCAGCCGTCCAACGAGCAAGCAGAGCACTAATCATATGGTGGTTATCAAGGCGCTACACATGCGGCCCAATCCGGCACTGTCGGCACAGGAATGTTGTCTGCGTGTTTCCATACTACCGATACGGCTCAACATCGATCAAGACTCGCTATTGTTTTTGATCAACTACTTCAACCAGCTCGGTGGTGGGGGTGATATTAACGATGCAAACCTGCCACCCGCAGGACCAACCGGTGGCCGTGGCTCGCAGACAGCGACACCGGCCCATCAGCCACCGGTAATGACGGTAGAATCCATCCCGGATGCGGTACAGGAACTGCAGGCGAAAAAGATGGTTTCGGAGAATTTAATGCTGCTCATAGAGGAAGAGGAAAAGCTAAAGGACACCCAGGAAGGCGCTGCATATAGTGAGGCAGGCGATTCGGCCCCGATTTACTTCCGCAATGTGATCTTCAGCCCGGAAGTACCGATTCGCATCGATTATCACGGGAAGCGGATGGAGCTGTCACACGGTTCGCTGGCCGGTTTGTTGATGGGGCTCGGCCAGCTGCAGTGTTCGGAAATTCGGCTCAAAAAGATCTCCTACCGTCACGGGTTGCTCGGTGTGGATAGGTTGTTGAACTTCCTGCTGCAAGAATGGTTGCAGGATATAAAGAAACATCAGCTACCGAAGATTATCGGTGGTTTTGGACCAATGTACTCGCTGGTGCAGCTTTGTAAGTAGAGTTTGTTTGTATGACCATTTTGTGAGGGAGATAAAGTTAACACACTGCATTGTTTATTTTACATCTTTCAGTGCAAGGCATTTGGGATTTGTTCTGGTTGCCGATCGAGCAATATCAAAAGGATGGGCGAATCGTTCGTGGATTGCAACGTGGAGCACAAAGCTTTACGGCCCGAACGGCACTGGCAGCATTGGAGATAACCACCCGAATCATACACCTTCTGCAGGTAATATCACGATGCTTGACAGGCCCGCATAATATCGTTAAGGACGCATAATTAATTTATTGTGTTTTTTTTGTAGATTACGGCCGAAACGGCCTACGATATGATTTCGCCCGGACCATCGATCCGCCGCGGTAGGGGCAATCGCAAGGGCAAACGGAAGCGTCTACATCCACCGCAAGATATTCGCGAGGGCATGTCCAACGCCATACAGATAGTACGAGAGGTAAGTACCAATCCAAGCGAATCGCATACAAACGGGATCGACAGCGTAATAATCTATTTGTGGCATCGTCTATTCACAGGGAATCACGGAGACGGCACACAATCTAGTGGAGATCACTGCCCTCGAGCATGATCAGAAAGGTTACACGGGTGCCGTTGGTGCGGTAATGCGCCAAATACCCCCGATCGTGGTGCAGCCAATAGTGTTGGCCACACAAGCCACGAGCAACGTGCTCGGTGGTGTGAAAAATCAGCTCGTACCGGATGCACGTGCTGAAGCGCGTGAAAAGTATAAGGACGATGTGGAGTAATGCTGTGAATGATGCTATCGTGTTTTGTGGGGGAGATAAGAGAACGGTGATCATGTTCGCAATCGAAGCGATCGTTTTTTTATTATTATTATGTGTATTTTTTTTTGTTAGAAAGAAGAAGAAAAAGAAGAATGTGTTCCATAGAGAGTGAGCGCGATCGATGATCGCTTTTATTTTTTTTTTATTATAATCCTTAGCTTAGTACGTGTGGGCTTCAATGTTTGCATTCTCTATATATGTATCTCTCTCTCTCTATTGAAAGGGTGATAAGAACCCTCCTAAACTAAACTAAGGCAGCTGTATAAATAAGAATCCACCAAGATTCATAATAATATTTTGTCCTTTTTCGCACTCGACGAAACTGAAACTTAAACACTAACCCTATTGAGAAGTAAGTGATACATGAGACACAGGCATGGCGGCAAAACTTGAAGAACATTAAAGCCGGAGCAAGTAATTTCGTGAAATGAAGCACGTTAACACTGACACTGACCCTTAAAGTATCCGATGAGCGAATGTATCCGAACGTCTCTCTAGTATGGCGAATTGCAGCAACAGTTCACTATCAGCTGATGTTCGTAGCAAGAGTTGGCGTAAAGGTAGGAACATCCTTTGTAACCGCAACCGCCACCTCCACCAAAACCCGGCCCACCGAAAGCTTGGCGACCGAATCCACCGAACCCGCCAAAGCCTCCACCACCACCGCCGAACGGTGCCGCACCGTTGATGGAACCGCAGCAGCACGCATCATGGTACACCTTTTCGTCACAGTAACTGTAAACCGAGGCATCGCACAGTGGACAACCCGGTAACGAGCGGGTGCGTGGTATCAGGAACGTACGGGCTGGTTCATCATGAACACTGTCCTGTCTGGCTTTTGAAGACACTTTAGCTGTTTCATCGCTCATGTGAGATGGTTTCTTGGGATCTTTCTTCGACGCTGGTTCAGTCGCTGGTTCGTCTGCGACAACATTCGGATCGGCGGCGACCAGTGGTCGTGGAAGAATCAGTTGCTGCACGACGGGTGATTGTAAAATTTTTACTGCGAAGGATAAGAAAATTTGGAGAAACATCTCGCATTAGGTGAGTGATTTTATAGGCAATTTTGTTACGCATTATTTAACTATGATTGAGGTTTCAAAACTAGAAAACAATTGCTAGGCTTCTGTTACGAATAGGTGAAGCCGGAACTAATCTCTAAGGATAGTTTTTCCACTTGTTTCGATTGGGTCATTGAACCAGTTTTAGAACTTTGTTTTGTTCATAAAGTCTTGTAACTTTATACTCATACAGTTAGTATTTGGTATGGGTTTTGATGCTTCTAACACAAAATCACCATCTCATCACAACACTCCTACACTTAGTTAGCTTAGTACACCATCAAGGTTTCGACCATCGCATACGGTTTTAGAGTAAATAAAACCTTCAACACACAAAAATTGGGCAACCATAACACAAAAAAGTTGATTGCCGCCAAGTTGCATATTTTTTGTTTGTGTTTGCAGTCTGTGAATGGCCATACCGGATGCTTTCGCTTCTCCGATATCTGGAACATTCGAAAGATGGCTGGTTGCTATCCTTGTACTTTAACTTTTGCATGCAACTTTGTGCGACCGGTATCAATTAACTTTTTCTTCCATCCCACGCACACACCGGTCTCAAGCGCCAATGGTTGTGATAAAAAATATATTTTTTTTGTTTTCTCCATATTTTTTATATTGTTGATGCCCGGGGTTTTAGTTCCGGGTTTAAGTTATCTGTGTTTTAAAATAGAAAGTGCAGCATGGATGAACGTGGTTTTTTGATCAATTGTTAATTCATTAGCATACGTTACATCCGCAAAATTACTCATTTTCTGGAGCAACGCAATCCGGGGTATACAAACAATTGAATATGTTAAATTAATTAAGCTAATTTCTCTTTCGTGAAAATGGTTTCTCCTTGAAACAAGGTATAAAAGATATTGAGAAATTTTTATAGCTGATAATTGATCGAGTGGTAATGAGGTGTTATTGTCCTTGCTGGATTTTATGTAGAGTCGAGTGTCGTTCCATCTCCATTTCCAAAACTACTTATACTTTATTATTCAACTTCTTTTGTGACATTACAACCACAAGAGGTTTTGGTCAGCAATTCATGACTTTCTTTACGTTTATTTAGCCACCGCAGTGCCCCATACGAGTGGTATAATACTTCCCTAACCCATATTTGTCCACCCAAAGCTTATGCAGTGTGAGGTCTAATAACGTGCATACCGTCAGTCAAGGGAAAGCGAGAACTTACGGTAATGAAACAAAACATCAAACCAATGAGCAGTCCTAAAATTTAAATATTTTCCGTTTCTCAAATCTCCATAATGGATCGCATCATTCCAGACGATTCTTTGTGTGGCGAATGATGGAAATATAAACTTCCTAAGATGAATTCACTGGAGAGAGATACATACTAAACTGATTGTGAATTTAGTTTCGTTCAGCAACTTACTAATGAAGCGCGCAAAAGTATAATTCATTCGTGATTTACAACTCTGCGAGTTGCATAGCATGTCGAGTTATAGAAACTTTTTTGTGAAGATTAACTCACTCATTCTTACTCAGCATGCACATCACTGGTGATGACTCCAAACAGCTGACTTTCTGTTAAACTGTGCTGCAAAGTACAGCCTTAAACCGTTTGAAAGTCTCGTGATACGTTTGTACCAATATTGCTAGTCATATATTTTTATGATTCCTTGCACCGAAGCCTCTTGAGAGTTCCAATTGTTGGATCATTGGACAAGCTTAAGTTTATAGCAATCGTTCCTTGCTGCCGATAAGATTGTCCCGGTGTTGGAAACAGATTCAGAAATGTTTTAATTATAGCCTATCGGTGTGTTATGTAACTGTGCCTTTG
>STHD01001443.1:0-25916 GCA_016170015.1 Anopheles longipalpis | reverse complement strand
AGAAATATTCCATCGAAGTAGCCACAGAAATGTCTCGCCGAGCGATTTGCTTTGTTTGCAGAATTGAGCTACTTTTGAGAAATGTCGCGCGAGAAATGTCTCTCTACGTCTATTTCCACGGTAAGGTGTGAATGTGTGTGTTTGTGGTTACATTTTAAGTGATGCTTTCCGGATACTTCGATGGATTAGTCTGAATAAGGGTTGAGGGGTGAAACAGAGAGACAGGGAGAGAGAGACGGTAAAATTATTCATCGTTCATTCATTGATCGTGATGAATTGACCATTCCCCATTTATGTGTTGTTGTTTTACAGGCGTTCATCATTACAGCGTACACATTTGTGTGTTTTAATGGATGTTTATTATCTTGTGTTTTAGTTATTTAATTTTCCATTTGAGTATTTTTGTAGTATTGAAATATTATAATTAAAAAATATTTTATTCAATTTTAAATTTTAAGTATTTGGAGACCATTTTGTAAGTATTGTAGTTCATTTAACAACTTTTCTAAACCATTTTCATAAGGAAAATTGTGTTGGAAAACTTTCTAAGTATTGGTTTTGAAACCTGAAAGCTTATAGCTCTTAATTTTATTTTTAAAGTGCATCTATCATCAATTAAAACGTAAAGAGCGGCTAAGAATAAACGTTAGCCACGTAGATTGCGTTCCACTATAACAGCCGCGGGAGCTTCCATTCGTCACCAATACAAAACATCCCTCTACAACCACACACTCACACAGACACACGCGTATATTACACAATCGTGCGCAATCGAATCAAAGCAATTAGTCTCATAAAGCTAAAGTGGCTAAAGTTACCGCCGTACGTCTCTCTCTCTCTTTCTGTCACACTGCCCATGTTGTTCGAATGCATTCCTGCAGCTGCAACTGCAACCCATCCCCGTAACCCGATTCTAATATTCGCCGCGCAAAAAGATGTACGCGTGTAGCGTATTATCAGTGCGAAGGACGCCCGTGCCCCATTCGATTTCCAAGCTTCCAGCTCGAACACTCCGTCTGTGTTTGTGTGTTTGTTTGTTATTGTATTGGCTCGACTCCGTGCCATGGGATGGAGACGCCTGGTCGGTGGTAGGCGCGAGTAGCAGAGCAAGCGTTAGGCGTTACACGCGATCGAAGCGGAACCAAACTTTCCGCTGCACTTTTGCCTTCGGATGTGCAGCGTAGTAATTCCCCGGTTGAAACTGCATCCAACCGGTACACTACGTACAACACACACAGAACTGTGCATTTGTGTTTGTGCAGAGTAAAACGGTTTGTGTACAAACAATTCAGGTTCACCTGGGAGGTGTACAGAGTAATCGTACACATTAGTTGTTTGTGTGTTTTGTTTCACTCTTTTTTTGTTATTGCTGTTATTGTCCCAACCACTGCTGGATGCACTTTAGGTGCATTTCCCTTCTTGGCGTTACTTCACCCCCCGCCCAAAAACGTTACACGCGATCGATCGATTACGTGATCGTGGTCTGTCGTTGTTTGTGGCGCTCGTTTCTTGTCTGAAAAAAAAAGACACAAAGCTTACTGATGATACCTATAAATCATGCTTTACATTTACGGGCTTACTCTTACTAACACGCGAGCAGATGCCGTTGCACTTGGAAGGGCTCGTGCGCGCGCGTTTAAGTTCGGTTGCATTTGGTACGGTTTGGTGGAGAAGGTAAACCGGCGAAGAACTGTGTGTGACCGTAACTTTGAACTTGCTGCCACACCAAGGTTCTAACGGTGGAAAGAGGTGAATAAGAGAGAATGAGAGGGACCAGAGCTCGTGTGACTTTACAACGTCAACGCGATTACATTAGCAAAAATGTATGAAGTGGCGTACTTACTACTAGAAGTTTGTGTTCCGTTTTTCCACTTCAGAATTGGACAAGTGTTTCCAAACGTACAAACCTACCCACACACCAAATTAAGACACGGGAACTTGACCGTATCTGGTTCGGGTGGTGGAGAGAAGTATCGGATGTTGTTGCATTGTTTTGCTTACTCACAGCGAGCTGGAATGCATCGTGTTTAGAGTTATTTTGTGATGTATTGTTTATTATGACATCAGGTGACTATGGTCCAGAAGCTACACGGCGGGCGTAGTAGATCGCATCGATAGTGGATTGATGTTTTTTGTTTCTTTGTTTTACTTTGGTTGTACATTTGTAACGAGAAGGGAGATGAGTTACATACGGTTATTTCCTGAACTGATGCAATAATTGTTTGGAGCTGATAAACAAGCAAAAAAAGAGATGGATTATCATCAGAAATTACTATTTCCACGCACTCCACTATAAATACAGAAAAACAAAATAAAAATGAAGTTATTTTTATAGTATAAATTACTTTTCTCTTGGTGGTATAAGTGACAAACGGCGCCGGTTTCACACGACAAGACTGGGTTAAAATCCCATTCGTACTGTCCACCTGTAGCAAGGACTGATAATCGGGCTACGGGATAAAATAAGTCAGAAATGGACCTTAAGGGTCGTTAAGCCAAGATGAGAGAGAGAGAGATAGATAGATAGAGAGAGAGAGAAAGAGAGCGAGCGAGTAAGTGAGAGAGAGAGAAAGAGAGAGAGACATGACGGGCATATCCTGTGTAAAGTCGTTAAGCCAAGGAGAGAGACCGAGAACTTGCTCTTAATCTTCTTTATACTGAATCTATTCGGCATCGAATTTAAAGTCTCGTGCTTCTGTGTTTGACTGTTTTACATCGAAGGACGTGAATTCAATCAGACATATAAACCAAATTCCCCGTAGCAAGCGCTGCTTATCCGATTACACGGTAAAAATAAGTCTAGTAATTGTAGGTCATTATATGACACAACGAGGTAACTTCTCATCACTATTGAGGAATTTCTTTAACAAGCAAAGTAAAGCTTTTATCATATTTTTAATCATTTATCAACATTATTCATTTTTCGCATTATTTCTTTGCAATTCACTATTGATTGGAATTTGCTTTCACCCTTCATTCTTCTAAAATACAATAATGCATATTTATCTAAAATAAAATATTACATATTTATGCAGACAATGGATATAAATGCATCTTTACCCAAGTGTATAAAGCTAAACTCTTTAAACAAGTAATTCTTAAGAGAGTTCTTTAAATTCTTCGTAGGAATTCTAGTGATATACATTCTTAGTTTCTGTCTGTAACTTACGCTTCGACGAATCGCATCTGCATCAAACCGGAATTGCATTCCGGTGGGAAGAAAAGTGTGCATTTACAGTAAATATAATGATGTAACTACAATGAAAAGGTGAGAAATATTCAACCTTACCACCTGCTCCATACACAGCGAAAGGCAACATCAAACAAGCGTGGATCATAATTTTCCACAGTAAAAAGATCCTATCTTTCACAAACACGCGCACACACACACTCAAAAGGAATTTCTTCTCCATTGTGAGCCAATTATTTGTGTAAAAGGATGAAAATCGGGAAAAATGCTCTCTCTCCTCCTCGATGCATTTATCGTTAGCAGCGGGCTGATTGTGTTATACGTGCCAATCGAAGGGAAATGGTAAAGGTTTTCATTATTTTCCATCCAGGTCGGTTGTTTATTACCAGCATCAGTGTTTATCGGTGATACGCCTCGAGTGGAGAGTAAACTACTAAGTTTACAATTCTTTACGAAACTACCCCAGGTTCGATGTTGGGGATTGATAAGAAAGATGAAGAAAGATGTTTCGTTTCCCGTGGATAGGAAAAAACCGTATTATGTAATGATTATTTGTTTTTTGTTTGTTTCATTTGTTCTGCTTGTGAAAGGTCCAGAAATCGGATCCCCCGCTACCTGCGTTGTCGATTGGTTTTGCTTTCACTCCAAACCTTCACAGTCGTTCGGCTACGAACATCGTTTCCACCAACTTTGCGTGCGTTTTAAAGTTGAGTGGAGAAATTGGGTAATCGTCGTATTGAGATAAGCAAAAAACAACGAACAGCTGTGCTTCAGCGCTCTTCAAGTTGGTGGATGGAGATGGAGGGAAGAAAAAAAAGCGGTTGTTCGGTTCTGGATTTGACAAATATTTGACGAGTCAGACAATGGGCATGGGAAGTTCGAAGAAAGGGTACACACCGCAGGGATGTTTTAGCCTTCGTTGCCGTTATCGGTACAATGAATCCTTTATTTCGTGGATAAAGTAGTTTAAGTTAAGTACAAGGCATTATTATTTAATTGTTTAAGCCCATAAGCGTTTATTGTATTTGAAATATCGAAGAAGAATGTTTTTACTCCATGAATTCCTTTGATTTTGTTGGATTATTCACTTGTGGACACTGAAACTCTGAATAAGCAGCAATGTGGATAAATCTTCAAGATTAAACCAGACATTTTTAATCAATGAACTCTTCATGTTGGTGACATTAACTTGAAGAATAGTTTTTTCTCTGTTTTGGTGCATGCTTTCAACATTTCTAGCATCATTAGCCAAAGAAATTTGATATGTTACAACTTAACGGGAAAGTAGTGAAAGAACTCAGGCTTGTCATGATTAATTCACACCCACTTCGATGTATTCCATCCTCCAAGAGATAGAGTCAGTACTGGCTGAGCTGTTCTAGGATGAGATAATTGAAATGAAAATCAATCCCTGCAAGGATTCCGCACCTAATTAACGGCAAGGCAGCAAGTCAGAAACATTCCCATCAGAAGCGAAGAAAGGTTCACAATGCGTACGTAATTCGCCAACGGTAGTAGCGTAACCTGAAACCAAACGATCGCTATCGGATGTGCGACTGTGGCGTTAACACCTTATTCCGAGGTTATTCCGGCTTTTCAACGATTCTTTTTTTTCCGGTTGCGTATGACGTTAACCAATGGCTCCGATTGTGCCGGTGAAGATGAACGATTGCTTAACGATAAAAATGTTTCGTTTGTTTGTCTCCTGCTGTATAATACGCTTGACGCCGGGCTGCTTTCGCTTTACATACATTGAGATGCGTTTGGGTGGTGGACACTAGCATTAAGCAGAAACATCGCAAGAACACACGGTTACGGTCACTGTTTTCCCCGTCCCAACGAAGTTTAACGACCGTACATCGGGACGATTTACGTCGGATTAGCATGTCCCGCCGAAACTGTGCCTCGTTTTAAGCTGGACCGCGACAGTCAAGTCATCCATTAAACATTGGGCATCGGGAAGATTGGCATTTTGTCCATGGTGGTCCGTGGTTCGCGGTTGTACCAATCGAAACCTCCATCCCGCGCTCCCGTATGGCGTTGACGAATGTTCACGTTTTGAGGTTGATTTTAATTCCAAAATAATAATGCCTGTCTCCGCCGAGGGAGCGAGAGTTTTTTCCCTCTCTCTCTCTCTCTCTCTCTCTCTCTCTTCTCCTGGTGCTAACTGGTATGGTTTAATATTCACCCCAAACGGCGTAATCGCATCAGCAAAACGGACAATCGGTTACACATGATCAAACAGATTAAATCACACCCGGTATATGTTTACAAACGAGCCAAAGGGCTGGCAATTGGTTTTTGGAAGCAACGCATTTCATCACAAGTACAATATTCGAACCCGATTGCTTCATTGAAATCATGTTACGGTGAGCCGAAAAATTAAATAACGACAAAGGCTTCAATTAGCGTTATTTATATTTGCGCCTAAAGTTAGGCAAAACTGCATACAAAGTGTTCCTATTTGTCTCAATCTGTATCTTGTTAATACAATATGTTTTTCTACGAATTATTTCAATTACACCTACACTCGGTCGGATAAATTGATATACCTTCGTCCTTTCTTGAATATTATCTTCCCTTCCTCGGCACATTTTCATCCCATCGGCTCAACCCCAGGTGGGTTGAAAAGAGATTTTCCAACGCAAATTAAAAATAAAAGCACCGTATGCAAGCAGATCTTGCACTGGACAACCGACTGTCAGGTGCAATGTGTGTTTCCACTTCAAAATCCTTCGACAGACGTGCCGCAGCCGGGGAATGGGGGTGCCACACGAGAAAGAAATTATTACATCATTCGGCTCACCGACGATGACTGTGGTGTTCCGGGTGGTATGTCGCACGATAAGCCGGATCCGGTATGGCGACCGATTGCATAACTGACATGGCGCGTGTGTGTGTGTCTGTGTGCCAGTGCTTTGTTTGGTACAACAAACTGGTAAACTGTTCGATTAGTTATCGGAAGGAAGGGTGCTTTGTCCTCGAAGGGGTAGAAGGGGTGTGTGGGAAGCGGCCTTGCCTGCTAAATAAATTTTAAAAAGGGGCAGGATCATTTTACCACACCTGTTGATTCGGTTCCAAAACAGTCGCTTGAAGGGAGTAGTATCAACGGTGTAGTGGAAAGCTGGGAAATGTTAGTGCTCTTTGAAGAGTTTCCACTCGGTTATGATCATGCGCCTTACGGGTTCGCTTGGTGGAAAAGGTCCCGAAGCTGATTTCACGGTTAACGAAGAACAGAGCATTTGAGTGTTACATTGCAACTTGCAAGAACCTTTAAGTAACCTTTAAGTCTTGTAGTGATTTAAGAAATCATCTGAAAAGTTCGTTAAAACAAACTCAGTTCCGGGTGCTTCCAGTAGCATTAAACCATGGGAATAAACGACAGGATTTCCATTACGAATATGAAAAAAGACCGACCTCCCCAAAAACCGAACCATTGGCACGAACGCGCTCGGCCATACGCTGGTTCGTGGATCGTCCCGAACCCGTGAGCATTCGCGAGCTTATAAATGGCTGTCACTGACTTCGGTCCGCCCCAATCGTTTCGCTGGCTGTCCACAGAAAGGAGCCATTCGTTGTTAGCCGGCCGAAGAAAAAAACACAGTTAAACCGAGGTTCGTTGCTAGTGCACAGTTGAAGTCACCTCGCTTAAATAGGGGTATGAACAACAATTTCTGTGATATACTAAATAGATGGAGATAAGGACACTGTCCATCGTTTCGGGGAGATGCCGAATGAATTTTATCAAGTCTATCAAGTGGTGTAGTGTGTGCAGTAAGTGTGGAAGTAAAAAGACCCCCATCAGCGTGGCGTTGGTGTGTCAACGTTGCATAATCTAATTAGAACCCGCTGGCACAAGTGCACTGAACGTAGATCATTGCCGGAATAATACTATTAGAGTGTGTGGTGTCTATCGACGACTGAAGGTGATTACGTCAAAGGTGCCTCTTTATTATAGCCTTAAGGACTAAAAAATATTCATACTATTTTGTTTTTGTATCATTCTCTACATCGCACCAGTGGAATTGTGTGTTGTGTTTGTTTGTGTTCTAAGAATATAATTTCCATGAATGATGTGTTATATGAAATAGCTGGAAGTGCTAATAATAATCATCATTCAATGGGTGTTTAAACAGAGCAGAACAGAAGATGGTGTGTTTGTGTGTAAAATAGTGTAACTAGTGTGAAAAACAACGCTACCTATAGTAACCCTTAAGCAGCTTACGAGGAGCATTTTAAGCTGTTTACGTGTACGTTTGAGCTGTCAATAAGTTTGCTAAAAAATGAGTTGATCATCTTTGTAATTTTTATTTTTTCCTTGAGGAATATTAGTGACTTCAATTGAAAGTTTTATTTTTTTTTGCTTAGGACTGTTTGTAGTGTTGGAAAAGGGTGTGACTTTGAACCATCTTTGTTAAGATCCGTAGTGATAAGGTGACGTCTTGCAACATTTCTTTTAGTGTTGCGTACTAAACAAAAACAGGATAGAATTCCTAAATTCCGGATAATGAATGTCCGACGGAGTTAGTGTCGTTAGCGACGGCGACAATGCGACGGATTGCAGCATCAGCAGCAGCAGCAGCATAAGTTATCATGGTTGCGCGCAACTTCTCGCTGCAGGATCTACCTTACAATCGTGTTCTGCAGGTGCCGGATGAGGAACGCGAGTTCCTGGCACTGGATGAGCTGAAACCACATCAACTGACTGAGCTGGGTGTAAGCGTGACGGGTTCATCGGTCACTCAACAGCAGCAGCAAGCACCAGGCCATCGCAGTCTGCCGGTAACTGGTGCGGATCAGGTTCAGGAGGTACCGAATCCCGTCATCACGACCGGTGGGCTGTTGCAGAACTATCACCATCATAACGTTTTCTATGAGCTTGGAGCAACAACACACTCGCCGTCCAAGTAAATATACGATCGTATGCCGTTGTCGTTCGCCGTTGTTGGGCTTGTGGACGTTGTGTAGTTTGATGTGTACGTCTTTAGTTTCATTCAATGATTCTTGCTAGATCTTTTTTAATATTAGTGTATTAAATAAGGCACATATTAGAGGAGCTTCGAAATTATATCCCAAAAGTTGTTAAAGCTACGATAAATAGAAGCATTAGTACATCTTCAGCTTAATGTGTTTCTAAAGTTTGGTTGACGATATAAATTGTGTTACTACTGTTTAAGCTTAATTTAAGCTTAATGACTAGTTGAGAATTATAGAACGCCATAACTTAGGATAAGAGCAAATGTTAGTGAAAAATCAGAGTTTATTTTTATCTTCACAGAAAATGGTGTTTGGAAATCTTCTCAGAAAATATATTTAGAGTTAAGTTTTAGTTCACAAAGAAAGGTTCCACAAAATGATAAATTAGAACAATTTGAAAAAAAAATCCCCGAAAGCACGTCGAAAGCAATCACTGGCATAGAAGTTGCTTACTTTAAGGTTTTTATAAAGCAGGAAAATTTTATAAAGACAAATAAGTATACAAATGTTGGGCTTTCTTTTCGATTTAACCAATCTTTATTTTTCTTTGATTAAGAATATTATTTGATTTAGCAATACGGCCAGGCCGTTCTTTATGAATAAAAAAAAAAATTCTTTGATTTGAGAATAGACTTTGAAATAGTTTTATAATTGTTATACTTGATCATTTCATTAATATAAGATTAGTGTTTTTTTCACTGTTTCGTGATCATTTCATATTGGAAAGTTTTGCTACTTTTAAGGAAGTACTTAAGAAGCTTAGGTAATTAAAGATTTTGTACATCTACCGTGTAAGAAAGAAGATTAAAAAGGTTTCTTAAAGTACGTTTATTTTAGTGTTTTGTTATTAATAGTATTGATAATAAATATTGTTCCATTACTTATTGTTTTATCAAGATCGTTTCTGTGTATGCTTGTACTCGTTTGTTATCGCATTTCATTTTAATGTATTTTATTATTTACAAAGTCTTTCATAATTTTTGCCTAATTACAATAACTTACATTGCTTTTTTTTATTTCTTTTCCCCTTGTGTTTAGTGCCAGTGCGGTGCCGACCGAGCACATGACCGGTGGCCCGGATGCTTCCCTACTGGTGGATCCGTCGCTGGCCGGCACGATGTCTGCGGTGAGCAATCTGAGCACCCTTTCGGCAGCGGGAAGCGGTAACCATCATCTGCATCTATCCGACCATGGCCATTCCCACCATGATCACCAGCACGCTTCCGGCGGTGCACGGAAGCGAAAGTTTTCCTTCAAGTAAGTAGTTCCCTCGTAGTCGTTTCTTGGCGCTGGAGTTGTGTAGAGCGTTGTGTAAGAACGCATCATGTTAACCTTTGTCTCGTCAGGGGTCAATACGTGTACGTGTCAGCCGAATAAGAACACTTTCTGTAAGAAAGCCGCCCTCGTATGTTTGCTCGGTTTAGTTACATCAGTGTGGTAAAGAAACTGTCGAGATTCCGAGTCCGTTCGTGGGTTCGTGGACCAAGATGAAATCCTACGAATGCATCTTCAAACACAAGGGAGAATGTCAAACAAAGTTCTGGAGGAAAGTTTTTCCCAAGAAACGCACAACAAGGCGTGCAAGGGTGTCTTGCGGCTGCCCGTTTGTAAGGGTTGCAAATGTAAGCGACCAACCAACTGTGGTTCAACTGTTCTTTTGATGTTAATTTAGCAGCAAACAGGAAACCGCTTAAGAAAGGCGCCAAATGTAAAGGATTCCGTTCGTTTTGCGTACCTCACCTTCGGACCCGCTTGTTTCGTTCCTACAAAGCTTCCCCTTTTTGGTTTCACTCGAAATGAAGCTCACAATTCGAACAAGCATTACACAATCGGTACACCTTCCAATTCCCGTCCGGGAGGTTGTGTTTCATTTCGAAGTTCAACCCCAGAGACCGGGAGATAACTTTACGCCCCATTATGATGCCATCGATGGCTGGGTGGGTTAATTTAATAATTATGTAAAATCATCCCTCACCTTACCACTCAGCTCCGGCAGGGGTTTGATTTGTCTACTAACCGCGACATGAAGACCAACCCCCGGTCGGGGGGAAAACTTTTTGGGTGTTAATTTTTCAAGGAAACGATCCCCTCACCCGCAAGAGCCACAAGAGCGACCTGATAAAGGCTGCAGAAGGAAGCCACGGAAGTAGTAAAACTGTCGCTACCTTACGTTTTCATTCGCTCGTTCGGGTTGTGTTGGCCGTTTTTGTTGTTTTTTTTCTACCCTCGGAGTTTTGTTTTTGGTATGCTGACGTAATGTAATTTACGATGTCGCACGGTATCCACGGGACAGTCGTAAGGATTCTCGCGGTCGTGTGATGTGTTTGTGTAGCGTCTTAGTTCGTTCCTTTTTTCTCATACGTTGTTGCTAAATCAAACGGAGCAAATCATCTGACGTGGCATTGTAATGGGCAGACCGAATCGATTTCAAATCTGACGGAATTCCGATCGGAATGCTAATGGTATACCTTGTGGCAGATAAATTAGGGCAAAATGATTGTTGTTAATCTTAGCTGAGGAGTTAAGTATTTTTATCAACAAGAGCGCAAGATCAAAGGTTCGCTTCCTTGCACTTGATTGTGTCTTGAACTCAAAATGTAGCTAAAGCTAAAGCTATGAGAGTCACATGTTTAGTTGTTCACATATTATTTTGAGTTTCGAAACATTATTTCTAGGAAAATTAATTACAATGAATAGAAAAGAAGTGTTGTAGTTAAATTTGGACGATTAAGATGGAGAAATCACATAAAATATTAATTTAAGACCCCAAAGTCAAGTATACTATTCCTCGAATTGACGTATTTTAAAAGTTTGACGTCAATAGTGTAAGCCATTTTAGCCAGCTAAAGAAATGTCTCTTTCTAATCCAAATGCGGCTTAATGTTCTGATTGATGATTGAAAACACGAATTTCGTTTAGAGGATTTTTACATTCCTATTTATAAAATCTCGTTTTCAATGTGATTTTAGTGGTATGTGGGACGCCCAAAAAGTAACTAATTGCTCTTACTGTAATCAGTTTGGACGAGAGCACTATTATTTGTCCCTATTTAGGAACTCTTTGAATTTGTCTCAGAAACACTCAACTGTCCAGGAAAGTTTGAATATTCGATTTCATTTAAACAGCCTTATTGATTATAGTTTCTACAAAATGATTCCATTTCCTTCATATATGTGATATATTCTCTGTTTTGCATAAATATCTATTCCCAAAAGTGACACAAGCGACATTGAAGATGACACCTGTGATGATTCGAAATCCGTTAGAACGGCCGACGAAAGTAAAAAGTGAGTTTAAGCATTTATCGATTCGATTTGGATAAAACTAACGCCAACACGTTGTTCGCTTCGTCCAGGCAAAACCACAGCGAGATCGAGAAGCGGCGGCGTGATAAGATGAACACCTACATTACGGAACTGTCCGCAATGATACCGATGTGCCATGCGATGTCCCGCAAGCTGGACAAACTCACCGTCCTCCGGATGGCGGTACAGCATCTGAAAACGATCCGCGGTGCGGTACATTCGTACACCGAGGGACACTACAAGCCGGCCTTTCTGTCTGACCAGGAGTTGAAGATGTTGATACTGCAAGCGGCCGAGGGTTTCTTGTTTGTCGTCGGCTGTGACCGAGGTCGGATACTTTACGTTTCCGAGTCGGTTTCGCACATACTGAACTATTCACAGGTACGGTACTGAGGGAATTTTGTGAGATAGTAGAAACGATACTAATCGTGTTTCCAACGTTAAACAGGGTGATCTTCTAGGACAGAGCTGGTTCGATATACTGCATCCGAAGGATGTGGCAAAGGTGAAGGAGCAACTATCATCATCCGATTTGAGTCCCCGGGAACGTTTAATCGATGCTAAAAGTAAGTGTAACATCATACTATTCGCCTAAAAGTATGCAATTTGTACAAAGATTTCTATAGAAAATAGGAAACAATTGCCAATAAATTGCATACCTTTAGGCGCCAGGCACAAACCTTAAACTGTTCCACTTTCTTCCAACAACAGCCATGCTTCCGGTCAAGACGGATGTTCCACAAGGTGTGACACGGCTCTGTCCCGGCGCCCGTCGTTCCTTCTTCTGTCGCATGAAGTGCAAAGCAAACGTACAGGTGAAGGAGGAAGCGGATCAACCGAACAGTGTGTCCAGCGTGAACAATGTGTGCCATCGGCGCAAAAAGCAAGTAAATTCCGGTGAGTGTCTCCCGTAAGGTTCGGTACAGGATTCCCGAGAGTGTGAGTGGCGTGGTTGTGGTGCATATTTGTTCCCCCCCCAGAAGGGCGTAGATCTTATACGATCGTTATCCGTGGCATTTCAGATAAGAAATATTCCGTGATACAGTGCACTGGATACCTGAAGTCGTGGGCCCCCGCCAAGATAGGGCTGGAGGAGAACGAAACCGATGGCGAGGGCGATTCGTGCAATCTTTCCTGTCTGGTGGCCGTGGGCCGCGTACAACCTAACCTCAACCAAAGCTGCAATATGACGGCAAACGGTCTGCACACACCGAGCGGCACCAACGGTCGGTCGCGAAATGGGAACAACTCCAACGCCGGCACGGGAGCGGGTACGAGCGGAGGCACTACGGGTTCGTCCAGCAATGGCAATCCGGCGGCAACACCAAGCAATGGTAGCGGGAAGTCGCTCAATCGCAACAACATTCCCAACCTGCGCAACGTCCAGTTCATCTCGCGACACGCCATGGACGGCAAGTTCCTGTTTGTCGATCAGCGTGCTACACTCGTGCTCGGTTTCTTGCCCCAGGAGCTGCTCGGTACGAGCATGTACGAGTACTACCATCACGAGGACATCCCGGCACTAGCCGAATCGCATAAGGCCGCCCTCCAGGGAACGCAATGCGTTACCACATCCGTGTATCGGTTGCGCACGAAGGAGACGGGCTTTGTGCGGCTTCAAAGCGAATGGAAATCGTTCCGCAACCCATGGACGAAGGAGATCGAGTATTTGATAGCGAAAAACAACGTTATCCTGTCGGAGCTGGGTGACGCGGGAGCGGCACGTGCCGGTGGGTATGGAATGGGCGAACTTGGCGATGGAACCGGTGAACCCGGTTCCGGGACTTCCGGCCAACCGGGCGTAGGATACGAGTTCTTCAATCACAGTAAGTGTGGTGTCTATTACGAGGCCTTCTAGTGTGGGCGAATTATAATGCTTATCGTTTCGTACCTAGCGAATGGACGTGAAATACAGCGCATGATCAACTCGCACGTGGAGGCAGGCAAAATTGGCCGCCAGATAGCGGAACAGGTGCTGGACCATCAGCGGCGGGTAGGCGATTCCTCCTCGGGTAAGCAAAACTTCTCGTTTGTAAATGTAAGGATGCTGTTTTATAATGAAGACGATGGTTTTATGGAGCTTTTAAAGCTTTGAGAATGTTAAGCTAAAAGAAGACATTTTTGCTATATCATCAATTCACTTGCACAGCAGTTTACGTTTGATAAATTGGAAGAAATATTGAAAAAGGATGTTGAGGGTTTGAGATTATTAACGCATGAAATTTGTTCTCACAGAGAGCAGTCCCAATCCAAACGAACCGACAATGCAACCCGCCTTCAGCTCTGCCCTGTCCGAGGCGAACCATTCAAACGATGCAATTACGTCCGGCGAGCATAGTATGGTCACTTCCACCGGTGTGTCACCTTCCTCGATAGCCGTCGTACCTCCGACGGTGACGACGCGCATCAATGGAACACTGCCCGGTTACAGCCATGTGCAGACAAATGCCATCATCAGTCCGGAGCATGGTGAGTTAAGAACGGGAAGAGAGAATTCAAACGAGCGGGTTTAATAATACCGGTCCTTCATAAAACCTTTTAGATGTGTCACAAACGCAAGCCAGCAGCACGGATGGGAACGATGAGGCAGCGATGGCAGTGATTATGAGCCTGCTAGAGGCCGATGCCGGTCTCGGTGGTCCGGTCGATTTTTCCGGCCTTCCCTGGCCACTACCGTGAGCTTGGAGAAGGCTTCCACTTTACTACATTTCATCAAGGCTATGATCGTGATCAATCGAACGCGTACGAGGGCGTTTGTGGAAACGAAAGTTACCAAAATTAGACAAAAGACAAAAAAACAAAACAAAACAAAAAATCCAATCGCTTCGTTTCTTTGCCGTTGGTTTCGAAACGTTCATGTACAAACTATTTGCAACTGCATTTAAATGCATTAACCAGAGAGATAGAATAAACAATCGAGCTGCTGAATGGAACCGTGCCGCAAGAAAGTTATAAGCTAAGCTAGTAAGGAAGCTGATAGTAAAGAATGGTAATAGAATTAAGCTGGAAACTGAATTCCTAAGGTGCACTGTGATGGGCGTTACAATGAGGTTATGACTAAACGTAATAGTGAAAGGAAAACAATAATGTACAAAGTAAAGCAAACGCGTTCAATGTGTGTTTCATTTTGTCGGAAAGAATTATTGGTATATTTCGAACAGTTTAACTATTTTTTTTCTAAGGTTATTTGTTTAGTAGGTTACCCCGTCACTACATGCTTAGCAATTGTCGCGTTTGCGAACGCGTTTTTGAGTAAAAAGAAACGTATTCCAACAAAGTCGCATTAAAATACATCGATTTAAAAATTTAGATAAATTGGCCAAAAAAATGGCAAGGGGTAAGCCTTATGAAATTTTCGAGTTGAAATTTTTTTTCATTTTTTTTTCTGATTTTTTATACTTTTTTTAATTTAAAGCATTATTTGAGTGGAAAGAAACTTATTGCAATAGATTTGCATTAAAATACATCAATTTATAAATGAGGAACAAAATGAGGAAAATTTTACGTTTTTACAAACAGGGTATGGAACTTGGTACCTCGAATAACTTCCGACATGGACATCTGAAGGCATGGCCGTCCAAGAAGAAAATGTAGCCATTAGTGTCATCTACCGATCACAGGTTAAAGATTGGCAATCCGTTGGATACCGACCGAGTTATAGTCGAAACTTGCTGCAAAAATGAACCTTTTGAAATTTTCATATTTTCAAATTTTATTAATTTTTTCGGATTTTTTATTCTTTTTTTAATTTAAAGCATTATTTGAGTGAAAAGAAACTTATTTGAACCAGTTGGCATTAAAATAAATCAATTTAATTTTTTTTGCAAAATTTCTCAAAAAAATCGTAAGGGGTAAGCCTTATGAAATTTTCGAGTTGAAATTTTTTTTAAATTTTTTTTCTGATTTTTTATACTTTTTTTTAATTTAAAGCATTATTTGAGTGAAAAGAAACTTATTGCAACAAATTCGCATTAAAATATATCACATTTATAAATTTTGCTAAATTGTTCAAAAAAATGGTAAGACTACAGCCTTAGAAAGTTTTCAAATTTATAGATTTTTTTTTTATTTTTTTTTTGTTCTTTTTCATTTTAAGCATTATTCGCACATATCCGCCTAAAAGTATGCAATATGCAGCAGTTCGTCTTTGAAGAGAGTTGTTTGTTTTCCTTTTCTGGGAAATATTGCAATTATCCACCATTATCAACATGATTTAATAAAAAAGGTGTAAAAAAACTACGCAGCTTTATAAATTGCTGCAATACGAATTTAAAAGAAGATTACTATATTTTTTAAACACTATAAAACATTGGTCAAACGTTCTGATTTAGCAACTGTTGTTCATTTTCTTTCCTATCACTAAAACTATCCTCACCAGCTCCTATCCATCATCGTGCACGAAACACTACGTCGTACGGTTTGGGCGAGAGTGTAATACCCGGTCGCAACACGATCGACGGTTCCATCTCACGATTCCCATCCGTCGGCTTAAGTAGTTCGAACTTTTGCATCACTCCAACGAAAAACGTAAACAGACAAGCTCTCGCTAGCACCTCACCCAAGCAGCGCCGTTTCCCGATGCCGAAGAACATTAACCGATCCGTATGCAAATGACCCTTGCCCGTCGTATCCGTTCCGCACTCGAGAAAACGCTCCGGACGAAACACTTCCGGATCACCCCAGTAGTCCGGGTCCATATGTACGGTTCGAAGACCAATTAGTACGGTAGTGTTTTTGGGTAACCGGTAGCCTCCCAATGTACAATCGGCAAGCGTACGCCGTGGCCCACTAACCGGCACGATGTGAAAGAATCGTTGAATTTCCAGCAGAAAGGCATCGGTGTACGGTAGCTGCGATCGATCAGTTTGCTGTGGCAGCTCGTCGGGTCGCAGCGTCGTATCGATCTCCTTGCGAATCCGATCCTGTATGTCGGGTCGCACGATCAGCATCATGAACGCTAGATCGAGCGTTGTGCTCGTCGTTTGTCCACCGGCAATAAAGATGTCCAGTATGATCATCGTAAGCTGCAGATCGGTGAATGTAGATTCGGGATCATCCCTGCGGTCTCGCATCTCCTTAATGTAACCGTAGATCAGATCATCATTTGCTTTATCATCGCTAAAATTGCGATGATGGGCGGCAATGGTCGGTGCAAAGAATTCATTCAACTCGAGATTGAAACGACGCAACAGATTATAGCCGCTCCATTCCGGCAGCAGGAATCGAAGCCACGGTAGCTGACTCAACACTCCACCGGACATGTCGAAGGCTTTCGAACGTTCCTGCAGCAAACGGAGCAATCGCTGCAGCCGATCATCTTCCCGCGGAATGCGCGATCCGGTCACGAACGTCCAAAGGACATTGATGACACTGGTGGAAAGAATGCTGGCCGGCCATATTGGTTGTCCCTGCCGGTCACGGATCACATCCACCAGCTCGTTCAGTTCGTTCTGTATCTGCAACTGCATCGGCTGTCGGCCGTAACCAATCTGGCGCAGATGGCGCGTGACAAAGTTGCGATGTTCCGCCCAAAATGGTCCATCCGTGCAAGTTACTCCAAGTCTGCACAGAAGAAGGCGCAAAAAGAGCAAATGTTTAGTAAGGTCTTACCAACGCTAAGAATGTCTTACCTTGTTCCCATTGTCCGTAAGCGAATGAAGAAGTTATCGGGCCGTCCAGCAAACACATCGTTCCGATGGACCTCATTGACCGCAGGGTAGTTGAGCGCAACGACGACATACTCCCGGCCCAGCTTCAGCCCGATCACATTGGTGCGGTAGATTTTGCCCAGCAATTCGAATACTTTATGCTGTCCTCCATATTGTCGCGCGAGCTTTCGTATGTAGGGTGTGTTCCCTACCACCGGAAGCCATGGTGGGCCTATTTGCAGGAAAAGGAAAGAACGGGATGAAACGTTATGGATATCTTGTACAAGACCCATCTTGTATTGAAGGCTTAGACATCCAGAAAAGTACTTAATCTATGGGCAAGTTATACTTTCCAGATCTCCACATCAAATAAGACGAGGATCTCTATGACGAGGATCTTTATGGCGAGGATCTCTATGACGAGGATATCTATGACGAGGATCTCTATGACGAGGATCTCTATGGCGAGGATATCTATGACGAGGATCTCTATGACGAGGATCTCTATGGCGAGAATCTCTATTAAGAACTGTTGTATTCTCTCATGTTCGTTTAAGCCATGTACTAATATAACACCGATAAAGCTGTCAATTTTGAGACACTTCTCAATAAACTGATCACATTGAATGATCACGCTAAATGCATTGCGTATTGCACATGCAACCCAACAACACTTAACCACTTTCATTCGATCACGTTACTGCTGTATCAGCTGTTTTGGGGAGAAAAAAGACTCACATCTACCAATGTACGGAATGTGTGGTATGTTTGTTTTGTTGTCTCGCCCGAACGCATTCGCTCGTCCGCAGCTATAAATAATAACGAAAGTGCAGACGCATACGACTCCGGAAGAAGACGCCCAAGAATGCAATCGAAACTGCGTTCACTCTCTCTCTTTCTCTCTCGTCCGTGCCAAAAAGGAAGCAAAAGGGAAGGGAGAATAGGGCTGATAAGGGTTCTAAACTGTTCCCACGCAGATTGGTCCGGCCATTCCTTATCAATGGTACGCTTCTGACCGATGTAACTATGTCTCGCGAGCATCTGTAGCGGCTCGTGGCGTTGTCTGACGACTGTGTGACAACTCGTGATGGATTGTTTTGTTTGAGATGATGCGGAAGTGAACGCATGAAACCGAATCCGCACTGTCTCCGGGAGGGGGAAGACACCCGAACCCCTTTGTACACTTGCTTACCCGGCGGATAATTGGTTGGTCGTCGAAATTCTTTGATGAGATAAGCAAACAACAAAGCCACCGTCACACCGAGCAGGATGGTGAACATTCTGATTTGCGGCACTATCACGCACGTTGATCACCTCAGTCAGCTGCGGTTCAGGTTCGGTTGCATAACGCGTTGCCGAGATTACGAATCTGATCGGACCAATTGACTATTAATTGATTCGAATGCAGCAAGTGACACTGCGGCGAGTACGCGTAGGCGCGTGTTCTTTGTACTCTCAGATTAACACTTCTTTATGCACGGAACCAAGATCGGGCTATTCGAGTGGATATCTATTGGTATTGGCACATGTCATCTATTAGTTTCCTGTTTTTGGTGTTTCACTAAGCGTATTGCAAAACGTTAACGCAACTGAACGCTCAAAGTATGCACACAAGTCTCTCGCTCTGTCTCCTGGTCTGAGGACTGCTGCTTCGAATTCCCAAACGAACTGCACTTCCCGAGAGCACTTGACGAACTGAAGGGCTGCGATGAGCTTCGGTTCCGTAGCTATCGATCGCGCCGGACGGATGGTAGTTGCATGCGTAGGTTCCGATCTAGCACAATGGGCTATGGAACCGACTTCTAGCGTAATCTTATCAGATCGATAATGGTGATGTAGCTTTAACAAAACATCCTGATATGTTGAAGTGCCTGTTGATTTGAAAATTGATTTTAAGTATGGTGTTTTTCAAATAAATATTTTCATAGATGCATCTCTTTAATGTATTTTAATGTATTAAAGGGTTGTTTAAGTGTTGTCGAAAAGAAACAAATTAAATTAATTCTACTATTGTCCATTTTAAAACCTATACTTTCCGTTAGCAAGTTGTTGAATACGCCATCTCGATGATCATGGTTGCAGTTTTGTTGATCACTAGTTTTAAGCAAATACTAGCGAATAAAATATTGACTTGACAGAATTGACAGAATATTCATTTCAGTTCTCTTTCGTGGTTGAAACACCACATTGTGGAGTGTTTCCGACGATCGGTCAGAAGACTACCAGCATGATCAGTGGCAGTGTTGCCAACGTTAGTGCGATCATTGTGAGGATGTCCTGCATTCGCTTCTAGGAAATGTGTTGTGAGCTAATGTTGGAGACTGTGCACCTTTTAATATAATTTAATTCAATTTAGTTTTACACACACACAAGGGTTCGTGTTCTGTGGAGTTCGATGTACGCATGATGGAAAAAAGCGTGCAAACTACTTCACCACGCAATGGCCTTCCTTCGTTGGGGGCTTGCTTATGCTGTGTTGGCTTTAATTCTTCTATAGGAATGAATACTTCCAGTTCCTAGATTGAGAAACTCCAACAATCTGCACGATATTTCTTAAAAATTAGTTCGTGTTTTTCGCGTGATTATAATGCATAGTATTTTAAGGTCCCAATGAAAAAGAAAGAAATAAACCATTCACAAATTACTGTCAAAGCTAACCGTTGTTTGTGTTTAAATTTCATTCATCTTTGCCTTGGTGAAAAGGCAGCTAAAATAAACTATTGTTACGCTTTGCCCACAAATTCCTGTCAAGCCATTTTGAATAAGTGCTCATAACTTGTCACCGATATTTGCACTCGCCAGTTCCGGACAATAGCATTTGCGTATGATTTGTGAATGAATTTCCCATTTTTTACAGCGTGGAGTGGCATGGAGCTATGGGAACCATTCAACAGTGGTGCTATCTTGATAACCTTCATACCTCATCTTCTTCGTTACTCTCGTCCTCGTCTATTGGGAGAACTTCTCAGATCGGGATGATCACTCATCGTTAGATCACTTTCGAACAAGAATTAAATCCCAGTATGGTTGTTTTAAAAATAAAATTTTATCCCGGGGACTCTGTTGTGGTTCGATCGACAAGTTGAAAACCGGAACCTGGGTCAAGCTAAACAACGGCATCACTTCCTGCTTCAGACCATGCTACCAGACAGCTGCTGCTAAAGGAGTACATGGGGGGGCCTTTTTGGTCGAATTTGGAAGCAGCATGAAACCAAACAAAACCCCCGCACACACGCGGACGTCTGGACAGTAAGGGCTCCAACTGTTAAAGGCTAGGAGAACATGGCTGATTGTTTAGATTATGATGTCGCGTAAAAATAGATCCCATCTTGAAATGGTTTATCGTTTTTGTTTTTCGACCTACGTTTCCAAAGTGTTGCTTTCCACCCTTTTCTGCGTCAGGGAATGGACCAACATTTACATTACAATACGGTCGGGATACGGGCGTGAACAACACGATCGCGATCGGTCGGTACAATGTCATGGTGGACATTGGTATAAAGCGTTTGGGCTGCTTGGAGTCTGGCCTCAGTCACGTGGTTCCCGTTGGACTCGGTTGGTGTTTGGAGAACGGTTTGAGAAAGGTCAGTTTCTTGGACGATCTTGTTTCGGTTGTCCGTTTGGAAGGCATGTGGAACGGTGTACTGATCGCATTCGTAGTACTCTCGGTACTGTACTGTTATTGGGATGCTCGAAAGCCCAAGAAATTTCCACCTGGTAAGTGTTATGTGTGTGCCAAGTGTCCTCGTAAACATTCCCATCCTAATCACTTCCCCTTAACCATCTCGCACGTTAGGTCCAACTTGGCTTCCATTCATCGGGAGTGGTTTGGTGGTGTTAAAGTTGGCCCGTTCTCTCCACTACTTTCATCTGATGTGGTTAGCACTCTGCCAGCAGTATGGTCAAATTGTGGGTGTTCGTTTTGGCCAGGATCGTATCATTGTTGTATCGGGACGTGAAGCAATTCGTGCCATGTACGCGAAGGAACAGTTCGATGGTCGTCCAGATGGTTACTTCTTTCGGATGCGTTCGTTTGGCCAACGTCTTGGAGTCGCCCTGACCGATGGGCCAAATTGGGAGGTACAGCGTAAGTTTGCCGTTCGCACTATGAAGCAGCTCGGTATGGGACGGAACGAGTTTGTGCGTGTGATTGAGCGAGAGGTGCAGGAATTGGTCGAGAACTTCCGTAAACGGGCAGCCGCGGGAGAAACGTTTCCGATGAGCGGTTCAATGGACGTGGCGTTGCTGAATGTACTTTGGGTACTTCTGGCTGGTCAGCGGTATGAGCTAGAGAACGAACGATTGGGCTGGTTAGCCGAAATCATTCATCAAACGTTTCACGTAATCGATGTGTCGGGCGGAACATTGAACCGGTTCCCTTGGTTGCGCTTTGTCTGCCCGGAAAGCTCCGGATACGGTCCGATGCTACGATTACTAAAGCCTCTTTGGGGTTTTCTAGAGGTAAAGACACTTCGCACTGACAATATTGTTGCATTGGTTTGAATTGGTTTCATCCAACAATACTTCTCCCCAGGAAACGATTGAAGCGATCA
Source organism: Anopheles longipalpis (assembly GCA_016170015.1). NCBI lineage: Eukaryota > Metazoa > Arthropoda > Insecta > Diptera > Culicidae > Anopheles > Anopheles longipalpis. The sequence goes on along the minus strand of STHD01001443.1, from coordinate 4,243 downwards.
GGAAAAATCCTCACTGTCCCAGCAGGCGCGACAGTCTCATCTCGGCCTTTCTGGTGGAGATGTCCCGGGCGGAACATCACAACTCGTTCACCGATTCGCAGCTCGTCAGTTTGTGTCTGGATCTGTTTCAGGCCAGCATTGAAACGATTAGCAGTGTGCTCGGATTCGCGTTCCAGTATATGCTGCACTATCCGGATGTGATGCTTAAGGTACAGCGGGAACTGGACGCGATCGTTGGGCCGGATAGATTGCCAACGGCCAATGATAGACCTCAGCTGCCGTACACCGAAGCAGTCATCCTGGAGGTGGAACGTATAGCGACCGTCGTACCGGGTGGGCTTGTACATCGAGCTATGGAAGATGTGGAGCTGTGTGGATACCACATACCGAAGGATGCCATCGTTCTACCGTTGCTGTACTCGCTACAGATGGATCCGAAATATTGGGTCGATCCGGACGTTTTCCGACCGGAGCGATTTCTAAACGAAGAAGGTGATCGTGTTGTACAGCACGATCTTTTCATACCATTTGGAGCGGGTCGACGCCGCTGTCTTGGGGAGGCACTAGCCAAACCGGCGGTGTTTCTGTTCTTTAGTGCGATTCTGCATCGGTTTACGATCGAATGTGCAGACAAGGAATTACCCTCGTTAAGTGGAGTTGATGGTATAACTTTGTCACCACAGCCGTACAGCCTGAGAATGCTGGAACGGGTGTGTAGGTAGTTGATGGTAGTTGCATAAACTTTCAGTATTTAAAACAAACAACCGAATTTGCTATTTATGTTACGATAACGAAGAATTGATTTTTGTCCTTTTCAAAACCCCATACCCATTACATCCTCATTTTTGCGCAATTTACAAATCGTTGAGAATGTTTCCCGCGAAATAGGGAAGCACGTTCCGAAGAGAACAGTTTGAAAGTTTACACTTGCAGACCAAGGTGTATGTATCAAGATGTGTTACTTTTTTATGTATAATATGAATTGTAATATTATTATCACTTATCATATTTTTATACATATTTGGTTGTTAAAAACGCATTTAATGTAATAAAATTATGAAAGAAAAAAAAATCTTTTTTAAACTTAAACACACGGGAAACCTTTGTTATGCACACCTTGAACATGAGAAACGTCAAACGCACCGGTTGTGTTTTGTTGTCATCTGTGCGGTGAATATTTTGTTGTTATTTATTTACGTGTTTTGTACAGTATCATACGAAATTTGCAATTTTACTTACCCGTTTTCCCATGGCTACCACCAACGAGATGGACGTTGATAGGTAAATAAAATAATTTATTTGTAAAGTCCTTGTTCTCATTCCAAACGTTCCATTTACAGCCCCTTCGTGAAGAAGGAAAACAGTTGTAAAATCTGTGGCGAAAATGAAGGACCAATGGAATCAATCTTTTGCAAGGCGGACGACACTGCGCTATTGAACAAGATCTACAAATGCACCCGCGTTGAAGTAATGTGCCGTACAGAAGAAATCTTCCCTGGAACATTGTTAGAATAATTGCATTTTGTCTGTAGGTGACACCGGTTTGTGGATTGATTTCGCCCATCTGTGAGTACTGCCATCGGCGGATCGATGAGTTCGATGAGAATGCACAACCGAAGGTGGTAGAGTTTGTGATCAAGACCGAGCTGGAACCGGAACCCCTTGATTATGATCCATTGAATGTTGGGAACTTGGTCGATCCGATGGCTATTGATGGTAAGGTATCGCCAAATGTGAACCAGCGAGTGTTACTATTAATCGATGCTTTTATGTCCCTTTTGCAGTAAAATCAGAAGATGATACGGAAGAAGAAAATAGTCACATGGATAGAACCATCAAAGGGAGAGGGAAGAGAAAAGTAGTTATTGTTCAACCGAGAACTAGGACTGTTCGAAAACCTGGCAGACCAAGAATAGATAAGGAAACGAAGAAACCACCGAAAAGTATTAACAAAGCTCGTGAAAACAGAGCATCTGTAGATGATGAAAGCTCTAATGAAAACGAGGAGGAAGACCATTCAGAACCTTCCACTGAAACACGCCAGTCGGAAAGAGAGCGCATTTCCTCGCAAGATGACGATAAATCCAAATCCAGTGACTTTGAATCGGATCTTGAGAATGGGAATGAATCCGCACTAGAGGAGGAAACGGACCACCTAAGCAGTTCCGACGAGGAACCTATAAAACGGGGACGTCCCAAGCGAGGTTATCGTGGGAAAGGTAAAAAACCGAAGCGTACCGATTCACCGAAGCAATGCGAAGTCTGTGGCAAGCAGGTGCAGTATATGCGGGAACATATGCGTCTGCATCGGATAGAGTCACAGCATCCGTGTCCACACTGTGACCGAACGTTTGTGCAGGCAAATAACCTGAAGTATCACATACGGAAACATCTGGGCGTAAAACCGTACGCTTGCAAGCAGTGCAAAAAAGAATTCTACTGTGAAGCGCACCTCAAGTCGCACATGCGTGTCCACGGCCCGCAAGGTCTGTTTCAGTGCAGCGTGTGTCCGAAAAGCTTCAACCAGGAGTGCAATCTAAAGAAGCATCTGCGCGTACATACTGGCGAAAAGCCGTACGTATGTGACAAGTGTGGGAAGCGTTTTAACAGCACTTCTAATCTACGGAACCACGCACGGCTGCATTCGGACGAGCGGCCACTAACGTGTGATCACTGTTCGAAAAGTTTTGTCGATGTGCATCATCTGCAGCGGCACATACGGGTTCATACGGGTAAGATAGATACATAACCGTACTGGAACAGATGGACTAATGGACATTGTATCGCTTTACAGGGGAAAGACCGTACATTTGTCATGTGTGCTTCAATGCCTTCTACTGTCAGACCGGCCTAATGGACCATCTGAAGACGCACATCGAGAAAAAGGCTTTGAAACTAGATTAGCTACATAAAATGCCGACAGGGGAAACAGTGCCAATATGAAGATGATATTATAGTTTTAAACTTTTAATAAGTAATTGTATAGCATTTTATACATGTGTGTTTAAATGTTAAAATAATTTAAATTTCTTTCCAAGGCTTTACGATGTATTAGCTTATGGTTGTCAGTGCTAGACTTATTACGTAGCTGGATAGAAAGTCTTAAGCGGGACCTTGTTGTCCACATGAGAATCAATCGGTAACCATCAGCGAATTACACTGAACATCGAAGCAGAAGACAGTCTTTTTAATCGAACACTATATTTTTCTACACTTTCTTCTGACTTGATCCACTCTTCTGTAAACATCACGAATAAAGTTAAAAACTAAACGTTAAAGCATTATAAAAAGGATCAAATACTTGCAAGATGTGATGTAATTGCTTATTGCATGTAAAGATTACGGATAACATTAAGCCACCGACTCATATGTCGGTAAACCAGAAGAGGGAAATAGATTGCGTGCCAGTACAGACTGCACGCATCTTGCTGCAAGCGGACATTGAACTCAACAGAACACGAACTCGGATGGGCAGTAGTTGAACAAAGATAGTGGTCATATTTAAAGGTTCCCCGTTGCTTACCTTTGCATCAGAGTTCAAGTTGTTCCTGAGCTTAAAGCAGTCTAGTCCATCTTATAGCGCCACCAGATCTAAACAATCTGATAGAAACATTTTCAGTACATTCTCACAATGATTACACTAACGTTGGCAGCACTGGCACTCATCTTGTTAGTAGTTTTTCTGGTGATTGAACTATGGCGTCCAGCGAACTATCCTCCGGGTAAGATCGTCTTCGTAAAATGTGTAACGGAAGTGTATTGATATGGTTTTCTTTTCCCTATAAGGCCCGAGATGGTTACCGATCGTCGGAAACACTCCACTGGTACGCATGATGGCGGCAAGCAATGGTGGTTTGTTGGTGAACGTGTGCGACAAGCTGTCGGAAACGTATCAAAGCAGTGTCATTGGGTTGAAACTTGGCCGGGAGCGTGTAGTGGTTGGTTTGGGATACGATGACGTGAAGGACGTTTTGTGCAACGAAATCTTCCAAGCTCGTCCAGATAATTTCTTCATCCGATTGCGTACATTAGGGACAAGGTAATGTACATAAGGTTGAAGAATGTATGTTCAATGGAGTCCCTTATTCTAATGCTTTTTTGGGCTTTTAATTTAGGTTGGGCATCACCTGTACGGATGGAGCATTCTGGAATGAACAGAGAAGCTTTGTTACACGGCACCTGCGTAACGTCGGTTATGGTCGACAGGCGATGCATGTTCAGATTCAAACGGAACTAAACGAAT
>STHD01001435.1:0-46938 GCA_016170015.1 Anopheles longipalpis | reverse complement strand
TTCCAGTAACCTGCCAGCGTCAACCAGCACTCGGTTGCGTGTACAAGATGGTGGAGATCAACAATCAGCCACGCATCAAGCTAAGCCAGGACGTCGGCAAGGTAACAATGCCGGGCAGCAAGAACGTGTTTCGGCTTTACGGTGCAGATGGACATGCGTTGATTGATCTGCTGCAGCGTGTCGATGAAAATCCGCCAGAGGTTGGCCAAAAGGTGCTGTGCCGTCATCCATTCCAGGAGTCGAAGCGTGCTTATGTCATTCCGACACAGGTGGAACCATTGTACCGGGTGTACTGGACGGAGGGACGGGTGGCACAGGTGTTGCCCTCGCTCGAGGAAGTCCGTGAGCGTGTGCAGGCCTCACTAAGGACATTGCGTCAGGATCACAAGCGTACACTGAATCCGACCCCCTATAAGGTAAGCACGGTCACAGTTTCGACAAGGTTGAGAACGTATATTTAATACCCTTATCTGTTTGCTGGCAGGTGGCCGTAAGCGATAACCTGTACAACTTCATACACGAGCTGTGGCTGCAGAATGCACCAATCGGAGAACTCTCATGATAAGTCGGTTTTGTAAGCAAATGACCCGACAACACGACGAGCTGTTTCGGCACCTTCTAAAGGTGTGCAGTGTACTTCGAGAGCAACATTGATGCAGTGTTGTTTTTGTTTTTTTTATCATGTTTTGTTTATCGTTTTTATTTAACCCACTCGATTGCAAACCGTTTTTTTTGTTACCCAGGCCGATGTAAGTTTTGCGGTTCGAAACCGTTCGGAAACTGTTTTCTGCAAACAGTTTCATTTTCGAACTTCGCGGGCCTATATGAATAAGACTCTTGTGCGTAAGGTCTTCTAACGTGACGGTTACGATTTATTTCTTGTGTGTTGTGTGCGTAGTACTAGTTTGTAGGTCGAACATTTGTGATCCCTTTGTGACGTATCAAAGCGATACGATTCCCGATCTGACTTTGCGTCGAATTACGATTACCGTATATATCCGTGGGGTAGAACGTTCTACCAAACAAACAAAACATTCGCGATCGAATTTGTTGGTTGCGCCAAGTGCAATTGTGTCGTGTAGTAGCAGAAACATAAGCAATAGCGATAATGTTTGTTGGTCTTGTTCTAATCCCGGCAACTGCCGTCGAGACAAGACGTGTTTCCACTGCGCTGGATGTTATGTAGCTCTTGCAAGCCATAGGTTTGAGTGAAAGCTTATTTTTAATCGAATAAAACAGCACCAGATAATACACATAAACTAAGGCAACCCCCCAAAAAACACATTGTTAAAGCAAATATTTACAGTCATTCCGTTCCCGTTCAACTCTTGTCGAAAGTGGAGAGAATGTTGGGAAATAGCTGTTACAGATATTGTCGATAACCGATAGCGTTGTATCATTATAATCTCCACTCTGTACCTATTTGCATCGCAAGCAAATGTGCAGTAGAAAAGGGAAAACAAATGTTTGTGTAAAAGAGTAAATGGAATCCTTCTTGAAGGACATTTTGTACGCTAAATTCTGCACGTAGATTTGGACGTTCGATTGATAGGGGTAGGACAAAATACTCTACAATCGAACACTTTAGCATATCTTCCATAAAACCCAACTAGGACACGAGAGGAAGAACGCAGCGATTGTTTAAAATTGGCACACCAGTTGCATAGGTACTAAACTAGACCACGAGTCTTGTGATATTGACGTATTTGTGACGTAGCTGTGAGTGTTTAAATTATAGAACTATTTATCAACCGTTGACAAATGGAAAGATGAGGTCGGGAAAACAAACTTATTGGAAAATCACAATTTTCATCAAGGATTTGGTTGAGCAGATTTGAGTGACAACTAAACGAAAAATGAGTGTTTAATATGTAGAATTCCATTTAGGACACATATGTGTGCAAAATTTTGCTAATGCAAACATCACCGTGCCTTACAAGTAAATACAGGATTCACGAAGGTTCAGAGTAGCTCGGCTGCTTGCTGCAACACGCAACGAAATACATGCACACTATTGTAACGATGAAAGCACAGTAATGATGCATCCCTACTGAAATTCGTATGATAAACGCATCGCCAGAAATGTGATAGTTCTCTATTTTTATTCTCTATTTTTTTTATTTCACACACACCAACACGCAAATATGATTACCGGTTACTCCTTTAAAAATAAGCTTTCATTACGATTCTTCTATAATGCTTTTCTTAAGATTTCACGTACGATGTTTTCAAATGTTCTTGTAACGATGTCAAACACTAGCCTCTAAAGTAAGAAGTAACTTTACACTCCCAACTGCACTGCACGATGCATTCCTAACCGGGGGCAAGCAACAACCAGTTAAAATGAGTTCTATTCCTCAAGACACATGTACCACACCGTTGTAACTAAAGGCAGACAAAAACACTTGGAAAGCGGTAAAAACAAACCCGTTCTTTTGGACTTCACTTTTCACTCTCCCAAGGGTAGTTGTTTTTTGTATGGAATACACTAAGTGATTGTTGGTATTATAGTTGTAGCTGCGAGCTACGAAGCAAACACGAATATATATAGTACACAATGTTAAATGTGTAGGTAACAACACATAACTGCATCATGGCGGAATGGAATAAAACTGTTTTGGGGATAGTAGATGGAGGATGGTACGGCTTAAGTTTTGTGTGTAACATGATCTGTTGCTGAAAGAAATGATTTAAAATATATCGTATTCGTCGTTTGAAGTTCTATTCCAATTATTCTTGTCAGAGCGTTGTGATAGAATGATTTTTAAACAAGTTTGGGATTGGTAAGAAATAAAGAAGTAATAGACAATGTCAAATAGTTTCAAGTGCTTAAAATAAAAATTTCAGCAAAAAAAAAAAATCTAAATTAAAAGAAAAATGTGAACACGATAAATAGTTGACAATTTAACGACATACGGTTTAGCGAGACGGGTTAAGCTGACTTCGGCATTCGCATCATGTGGATATCAGCTAAATTAATGACTTTAGAATTTTAACAGACGCATTATCGTGAGATATATGCTATAAAGGAGTTTGTAGAGTCTACGATTTTTCAGAACTTCAAATGTATATGAAGTTGCTTCTGTATGCCAAAGCCTTCAATTCGAAAGACTTTGACGACTTTGTTGAACAACAGACAAAAAGTAATGCGATGCAATACTAATTGGATTTTACGTAATTTTATTTCGTAAAATATTTCTCTTATACATGTATCAAACAATAAAAGCAATTCTTTGTAAAAAAAACAACAACTTACATTAACTTAACTAACCATTAACACATTTAACTACACAAAAGCACCGATTAAGGGAACGATTGAGCGAAAGCATATTAATTAATCTAGCATGAAAATCTAACTTTTCTATTTGTTGTACTTTTGCGCTTGGACGACTCCATTTTCCTTGTTCTGGTCGTTGTCTCGCTAACGTGAAGCACGCTGCTAATGGCACTATGGTTATCCTTCGCTCGTCTGCGCAAACCATTTCCGGTGGTTGGTTTTTCCTCCACCACGCGCACCGGTGCGTCCTTTGTGTGATGTTTCATGTGTAGCTGAAAAGTGGGAAAGGTGAAAATTATAGTAAATAACAACTCTCCCCCAACACAAACATACCTTCAGATGATGGCTTCTTTTAAATGCTTTCTCACAATAGTTACATTTGTACGTTTGTTCCTCTGGTTGGTTCAGCTTGGCTATTTTCTGTGACGCACCTTTCGAAACGATCGGCGTTGTGGTGGTATCGGCCACACTCGCATGATACTGCTGATGGCGGCTTAGATTGAGTGCACATTTAAATGCTCGATCACACTTTTCACATTCGAAGCGAGAGTGTTCCTGCTGCATGTGATCGCGCATGCTTTCCCGCGATGTCAACTTCTTCCGGCAAAGTGTGCAGAAGGATGCGTTGGCCTTGCGTGGAGTCTTCGACTGTGATGTCGTTGGTAGCTCATCTTTCAAAACTTTTCGTGTTTTCTGCTTCCCCGCTAACAGGGAGCTAACGTCCAGCTTGATCGAGGATTTTCGTTTTGATTTACGTACTGAAAGCTCCTTCTTCGGTGGAGATACCGCGGGTGGTTTCTTTTCGGTCGATGTGGTTATTTCGAGCTGGTGATTGGTTACTTGTTTGACCGGCTTCTGTTGGGTAGTCGCCGGTACAACGGTTATGGTGGTTGAGGCCGGAATTTTTAACGGCACAATTTTAATTGGAGAAGGCGATGTTGATTCAGTGCTCGCTACAGACACTGTCGGTGGAGGTTTGGCGAGGGTTGGCATTATCGGTGTGATTACATTTGGTGACATTGGAATCGGTCTCGATGTGTTCTTTCGAACTCGAATTTTGATAGCCGGTTTGCCTTGATCGGTCATCACGGTACGGTTTGTTCTGGGTAGATGCTTCCGCACGATGTGCTGCTGAAGTTCGCCGTTCGTTTCGAAACATTCCGGACATGCACTGCATTGAAATCGTTTGTTTCCCCGAACATTCAGAATTGCTGGAATCATCTGGAAATATCAAAAATAATTTTAACCACCGTATAATTTACTGATTTTATGTTCTAAGAGCGATCACTTACTCGCTTGTTTTCGATCATATCTCCTGCAACGTTTGTAGTAACCAGCTTAATGGTTACCGTATTTTCCTGACGATCATCGAGCCTTGCCTCAAACTTTGTTGCACTGCTGCTATCCTCATCGTCGTATGGTAGGTACAGGTCTGGGTCAACTCCTACCTCCATCTGTGTGACGCTGGCTTCATCGATCCTGTACTCATTCACATTGATCATACCCGATCCAATAGTACCGGCTGATGGAATCGGAACATTTAAAGAAGTTTGGCTTACAGATTTCACTTTATTCATGTCGACAAAATATTCGTTCGATTGATGGAATTGATCCAGAGCGTTAGGTTGAAGCGCGACCGTTGGGGGAACATTGTTATTTAACGGAACCGCACCAGCTGGTGCCGAAGTGAAACTATTCATCACACCTTGGCCTATGTACGATTTGAGCAGCTGGGTGAGATCGCTGTCATTCAACAAATTACGATTGGACAGAATCTCGCGAAAGCTAGAATTTTTAAGCCGCTGTATCAACACCTCAAACGATGCTCGACGATCATTTTCTGCCCACTTGAGCGCTTTGAGGATCAGCTTCAGTAGTTCCTGATCCTTGATAAGCAGTCCAAGCTTCAGGTCGCTGTACGATATAATGCCCTTATCCGGAGGGCTGCTGCTTGCCGGAGGATTAGGCAATGTGATCGGTGGTGCAGGCATGCTTTGAGCAATCTTCGGTGTACATAAAATGGTTCCCTTCTTCGTATCGATAATGTCTGGATCGGGTCGAAATAGTGGCAACATAACGTTCACATTTTTCGCCGCTTCCGCTGGACAGTTGAGACCGCGCAGACGGCTGAGCCATGATCGGAACGCTTCCTCGGTACGGTTTGCCATCAGCGCGAACTGATCGATACTTTCGAGCTTTAGGTAGCAGGATCCACAAATACATTTCGGGAGGAGATCATCAATTTGAATCTGAAATGAATCGTGTTTTAATGTAGTAAGATTAATTTAAAGTGTTTCTTAATTGTTTAAAATGTTTAAAAGAATGGACTTCAAATCTGTTGTGCATTACTTGTACTTCGTCGCAAATATATATTTAATTTATTCCTTCATTTGATGTTTGAATTTAGTGAAGTTAGGATTTAAATGAAATTGACCAACTTGTTTCATTATCGACTATTAGCAGCATTATCGATTATTGGCTGGCCGATAAATTGTACTCAGATTTTGAGTATTTCACTATAAACAGAGAATAATTTCATAGTTGTTCATACTTCTTCAAATGATTTTCTACACCTTCTGCCATACATTTTACTTAAGATCTTGTACGATTGATCTGCGAACATCTATACAACTTCGGATTTTTTTTTATAATTGTTTTTCTAAATTTTATTTCATTGAAGACTTGCTCTGACAAAAACAAAGTAATGAAGAAAAGGAAATCTCTGAGCGGGAATCGAAAACCTGGTTGATGTGAGGGTGAACCATACCACACCGCGAAGTAAAGGGTCATTGTGACCTACGGCAGAGAGTCTAGTGTGGACCTTCGTAGTTCAAATATTAGCTTAAACCTACAAGACATAGATTTTGATCTAAGCTAGGAATATCTTCTTGAAAATTCTGCGTGATAGAAAAAAAATTGGCATCATATTTGTCTAAGGAGGAACCGTTACAGCGAAGAACTGCTCGCTGGATATCTAAACCTGCGTTACTCAAATCACGCAATGTGATTGGCGCTAAATGTTTTCAAACCCTTTTAAACCCGTCTAATGGATTTTTTTAGAGATAAAAAAGCGAAACAAACGTTTAAAAGATTGTAATTGTCACCATAAAATGAAACGACATGAATTTGTTTAACAATGAAAGACTTGAGACTTTACATATCGTGATCAAAGTTTGTAATCCTCATATCCATAGAATGGTTTACTACTATATTGTCTATTAAAGTTAACATTAATATTATATACATACACGTAAATACATGGAGAGTGTCAAAAAAATATTGTGGTGATAATATGTAAGAAACAACATTTAAACTATTCGTCAACAAAGCACCTGTTGGACAGCATCGCGCAAGTACAGTGCAGCGATAGGGGTTGAAGGCTGCTCGAGGGGTTTGTTTGTTTGCTCTCCTGCTTGCACGATCTCTCGCCACACGTTGCACGCACACGCAGATCCTCAACAAAAATAGCGTACGGCTCTCTCGGAGGGTGGCTCAACGCGTGCACTGTGTGGAGCCAAGTAAAGCTGGTCGCTAGGTTACGCCAAAAGCAGCATAAAGCGATAGAGCAGTGCAGAAGATATCGCACACTAAGCATGTCTCGCTCCCGCCATTTGCTTACTAGTATTATTACTTGCATCATCACGCACTAAGCTCTCTTTCGTTCGTTGTTCCATCTTTTGCACTCCCAGCTCGTATCATACACGTGGTAATATCGGTTAAAAGCTGGCTGCGTACAATGTAAATGTGCGTGAGTTTTACACACATACACACACAAGCTGCGTGATGGTGCGTTCCACTTCAGCTGAACACCGGATTCAGCTTTTTGTTGCCTTTCTCTTGAAACGAGTGCCAGCTTTCACTTGGAATGATTAGCAGCAAAATGGCGCGAAATTTTCTATTCATCGTTGAGCGAAACAAGAGATACAACTGTTGCGCATTTTATCGCTCTTTTTGCAGTACTCTAGGAGTTTGGCGCTGTGTGTGTGTGGCGATGCATTTATTGTAGCACAGCGGAGGGTAATAAAAGCATTGCAGTGAGCCCTTTGTACGATGCAGTGCCGTGAGAAGGGTTTCTTTGCAGTGCAGTACTACTAACGGCGTACTAGCTCTCGTTCACTCTTGCGCGTTTTGGAGGGGCCTATATGGCACGTCGCAGTTTGGTGGCATTGGAAATAGCTGGCTGTTGGTGTATGCGTGTGTAAAAACATTGACATTGCGAGGTGTTTTTAAAAATAAAATCAATACACCATACACAACAGAAGCGTGCGAGTGTTTGTTAGTGTAGGTGCACTACCGTACCACTACTACTACTAACAATACACTCTTTTCCTCCCTTTCTTCAAATTCATCTATTGGCACGCACGAATATTTTCTGTATTGTACTCTAGCACATCACAAAAGGGCGAAATCTTTAATCTTACACATCCGTCTCATCTAGTACAGGATACGCCATAAGTATGTTTTGTTTTGAAGACTTTGTTCCTACTTTATCTCTCTCTCGCTCTTTCTCTCTCTCGTTACACGCTTTAGTATACTCACGCGTAATCACTTACATGGAATGCTATCTCACTCTGGAATGAAATCTCTGCGTGGACCCTTAGAGCAGTAAGCAAATAGTTTACCACGGGGTGGAATTTATTTTCGGTTTTTCATTTAAAATTTTCCACCATTTTCTATGAGTTTCAAAGAAGAGGCCTAGTGTTACTGATTCAGTTTTGGGGGGTAAGAAAAAAGGGACAGTTCTTTGTATTTATCAGCGAAAAAAATTCAATGAACAAAAGAAGCAAAAAACTATCGTCCCATCGTTCTACTAAATGCATATGTGTGTTACCCTTTCAACAAGCATTACAAGAAACTTCTCGGTCAAACCATACAATACAGCGAACCGAGAAAATGCGCGCTCTTTTTACATTAACGAGAGCCGCACCACACTAATGCAGAGTGGCCTAGTGTGCTGAACGAGATTTTACACACAACCCATCTGGCAGGAGTAACTCAAAGTAACTCAAATTTCACTCTCAAACCTCACTCAATGCATTCTCATTGGGCGAACACTTGAGAGTGATCCGATCGGTATATATACCGAACAAACCCGATCGTTACCGAAGCGACCCGATCGTGCGCCTGCAAGATTACAATGATACTTTTCTTTCCAATCGTACAGTCACGGACACAAAATTTTACTCGTATAATATTTTTTTTATTTTATAAATTTTTTTTTTCATTATATTTTTTAAATTACAATATTTTATTCGCGCTTTCACTGTTTTTTTAACTAGCACAAATATGTAAATAATTCACATTTATCACTAAATATCTTTAAAACACATGCATGACGTAATCATGGCTGTAGGTGATCAACCTTGCTGCACTGTTCACTGGTACACATGCTGCTGACGATGCGTTTTTAATCCAGCCTTGAATGGTCTTCTGAAATACTTGAAATCGAAAAACAATAACATAATTAGCAACGAATAAATGTGCTGTATATTTTCCAACACTTTTACTTACCTTTCTGGACAAATTGCGTTCATATTTCACAATTTTAAACCTCCTGAATTCAACGCGTGCATTTTGCACTCTCTCGGATCACGAAGTCCGACAACGCGGACTGTGTGCATGTGCGTGTTCTGCGTTTGCTTCTTCCTTTTTTCTTTTTAACTGTTCAAAAATCACTCTCGGGTCGCTCGCTCGGCACGATCAACACCAACACATTGACAAAACCGCTCACCACAGGGCACGAACGGCTAAAACCACTCAAAAATAGCGAGATGTAATGATGAAAAAGCGAGAGGTCAATATCAAATCTTCGGAAAATGTCAGGTGGGAACTTGTTTGTTTTTTTTTTGCGTTTGTCCCTTTTCTGCACCGTACAGTGGTGTTGCGCTCTCATTTCTTCTAACTTTCGTAGATGCTTGAAGGTATCTCGGTCGGCTACTAACCAAGGCCATCATCATTGAACGAACCACACACTACCAGAGCGGAATGTGTATTTTCTATCGAACGAAGTTATACGTTGGTAGCATCGGTTTGGTTTGTTTCGAAAACGAAGAATTTAAAAATTGTAGAATGTAGAATGATTGACATGAAGGCTCCTCAAATGTCAAAGCCATTGACGCGACACTTAGTAGTCCGTGGTCGACATAGTAACACATCAATATTAAGTTCAGCAGTATTCACAAGTAACTGTTCAAATTCATACTTACATTGAGCTGAAGATAGCGCCCTATTTTCTGGTCCAACCGATCATTACCAAAGATCGGAAAGGCGCACGTAAGATCCAGAATGTCCATGCCGCAGATGCGACATTTCCGAGCCACGTTCAGTGCCAAATTCATGCTCAGCAAGCTGTTCGAATCCATCGAGCTGACAGTTAAGGAAACACACAGCAACTGTCACTAATTTAAAACAAACAACTAAACACGTGCGTCGTTGCACATTTTCCAGTGGTTGCAAATTTTCACTAAAGTTTGTGTTTTGGGCGCTTACTTTCTTACACAGCTACACATCTTCGTTGCTCAATGGCGTGAATTTTTCGTTTTGTTTTTTATTCACACTGAACAGTGACACTTTTCCTACTGGCACACATCCGGGGGGCTGTACTTGTTAGCCTAAGCTGATTGTGAAATGTGAAAAACACCAACCTTTTTGCCGAGAGGGTTGTGTGTGCGAGTTTCCCTTTCAGTCCGCCAAATGGGTCGGTTTACGCACTGACGCACATGCTGTGCGTGTTACTCCTTTACTGTTCCCAATAATGGGAGATGTAGCGATGAAGAATATTTCACAAGTGCAACACAACACAACACGCACATGAAGGCGAACAAAACACACACACGCATTTGCTCGGTAATGGGGCTATGCTTTTGCTATATGGGTGTGCGTGCGTGTAACGTGTTTTGCCTATTTTCGTAGTGTACAAAAGGAGGGGTGTTCTGCTTGCGTTTCCGATAATAGGGATTACAGCAGGAGAACAGTCTCTTTCTCGTTTTTTTTCACTTTCAAATTTCGCTTCGATATTCAACAGTATCCTGAATTATCACATAAAAATGCACTGCTTTAACAACACGTTATAATATGATTCTACACACGCAAGCACAACGTAGTGTGTGCCCTTTGCCTCGCAACGACTGTTGATTCACGCGGCAGAAAAATCTTTCTTCGGGGGCGCCCATCATCATCCCCGAGCGGGAGGAAATATTGCGCGTATTCTTCGTCACGAGCGCACGTCAACCGATCACGAAACGAGAGAGAACACTACTGCGCCGCATGTGTTTTCGGCTGGCAGTGTGTTGTGCAAACCCCGTGTAATGCGATGGTATGCGTGGCCCCCGTGTGCTTGTGTTGTACGTTGGCACCCCGCTTGGTTTGGGGGGATGATGTACACTGCGTTTGAACGAGCATAACATAGGGCCGGCAGAGAGCAAGAGTGAGATGGGAAGAATGAAAGTGGAACAGAGATATGGAACCGAGTGAGAAAAATGCGTCCGTTTTTCACATTTTTACTCGCACACAGTGGTGTGAAATAAACAGAGAAAACAAAACAGCGTTTTTCATTTACTCCTTCGCTTTTTATCTATTTTTGTCCCGTACTAGTTCATGTTATTTCTTTCTCTTTCTCTTTTTAGACAAATGGTTTAGATGCTTATGTGAGCGATTCAAAATTATTTTTCTAACATTCTGCATTTATGAAAACATAAGAAACAATAATTAAATTAATAAAATAAAAAAAACCATGTAGAAAAAATAAAATATTGCTTGGAAACAAAGATTGCATGTGCGATTAGGACTTTTTGATACCAAAAAAAAAAACACCATGTGTTTCTTTCAATCATCACCACGTGTATAAGATCAAGAACGATAGATAATTCAACATTCATTTTGTTAATAAGAAATTAAACATTCAGTTCGAGTTACTGAAGATCGTTTCAGTACAACTGCTTAAGATTGCTTAGATAATAATTTTGATATGATATTCAACATTCAAAACCGAAAACCGAAATCAGAATGATGGAAAATTTCGAACTAAACTTGAAACATTTTCAGTTCATCGAATCTCTCTTTCTTAAGTTAGTTTGTATCACAATCCATCAGTTGCCGTTTTACACTTCTAAGCTAATATTATAAATCCTAGTATTGTTTGAATGTTTTATATTTACAAATTATTGACTGCATTTGTGCATAAAATTTACCGTTTTGTTTCTGTTGCAGAAACACCCTTATTTTATTGAAATCTAATGGAGATGCAAGGACAATAAGAAGGATAATTAGGTGCAAGAGGCTTCATGTAACATGTATCAATCAGCAGTGTGATAAATGTACTTGAAGTTCGCCGTCCTTAGTCGATTGAAGTCACTGTATTTATTATGAATATTTTTGATCATTATTTAAGTTTTGCATATAAGGTTTCTAAAGTATTTTTTTATTGTGTGAAAGGGGTCTTCAAAAATGCGACAGGTTTCTTTATGTCGTAACATACTTACTCGAATTTTCGACGATCCTTTGCTGCCCTTTGAATCACGGAGCTCTCCGATTATTAAACGATATGTAAGGATCAATTGATTTCAATCTCACAAGTGCTTCAAACCTGCTTTAAAAAAACTTTCTTCACGGATATACGAATTTTTAATATGGATGAATCATTCGAGACTTCAATTGTCAGTAGTGTGGTCCGATATATGAAGTAAAGAACTAATCTGAATTAAAATAATAAATTTATAATTTCTGAAACAAATGCATTTTTGATGCAAGATTTTTTGAATTTTCTATTGTGATTAACAGCTACTG
Source organism: Anopheles longipalpis (assembly GCA_016170015.1). NCBI lineage: Eukaryota > Metazoa > Arthropoda > Insecta > Diptera > Culicidae > Anopheles > Anopheles longipalpis. Next base: position 34,877 of record STHD01001435.1, on the reverse strand, counting down.
CTCGAATACAGCTCGAATAAAGTTTTAGCTTCCGCTATTCCCCGCCAGTGACACTATGGCGCTAGCTATCGAATCACGTTGTTTGTTGGAACAGATGAAAATTGTTTTCAATGATTTTTATTTTCTTTTATTTATTTTTTTTTAACTCTCTACCCAATGATTTTATATGAGGTAATCATAAATCCTGAAATACGATATTTAAACAAATATATAAAAAAAAGAAATCTTTACGAGAGTATTCTTCTAGAGCATAGATTTATCAGCAAATTTGTTGTAGTTTGTTTTCTAAAAAAAATTGGATTTGTTATTTGCTTTGTTAGTAATTAAGAGTTTTTAAATAATAATTCATAAAAAAAAATCAGGATCAATGTGGTTAGTGTGCTTCATATTTAAACTAATACAAATGACGGTTTCAATTTGATCTTTTTAATTTCATACATCCTCCGGTGCAATGTAACATATTTGTTTAATTTAAACCGAACGAATGTTTTTACGGAAGCTTCTCACATTTATTTGACAAGTTACGTCATAATAAAATTGCACGGTTTGGTTATCCTAGCCCAGGGACGGCTCACGACACGGTGACTGTATTAGGACATTAATAGCTAAAATCAAACCACTTAGCACAAACTAACAACAAACACGCGTTCATATCGAAGCAATCTCGAACCCATTATCCCGGTTCACATCACAATTTGGAAAAGAAACAGCAACGAAAAAAAGGTAAATAAATAAAAATATAATAAGTCCTTTGCATGAGGCAATGCTTCATATCTGATCGATCGTTAATCCGCCTATCGAGTCCAATCGCGGTTCGCAATTTATCACGTTTTATGATATGACCGTTTCGCCCAAGTTTGTCATGGTGAATGAGCGCACCCCTTTAATTACGTTGCACCGGTCAGAATGTGGGACAATTAGTGGGAAGTAAATGAAGAAGAAAAGAGGGGTGAAACCTCCCCCGTACACATGCAGGACATGGTGATCCGAGACAAAAACTGTTTCATACGATCGATCTTAGCCGATCGGGAATGATCGATATAGAAGATAATTTTTTTGTGCACGGTGTGCAGTAAGTGGTTGGTCAGCGTGTGAGGTGCATTCAGCAAAAGGGTGATGAAAAAATAAACCCAAATATAAATTGGAACCTGTTTGGAAGTATATTTTTCGTGTCGCTTTCTTCTTACTTACAGGTGATTGTGGTTGCAAGAGTCGTAATGAGAACAAGGAACACGTAAGTTACCTTTATACGTTGGTAAAATAAAAATAAGAAATTATAATAACGGCAGAGTTAAAAAAAATATTTTTAAACGTTAAAAATTGTTTAGACAAATATTTTTTTTAATCCCAAAGCTAAAGCTACTTTGAAGTGATGAACCTCTCCTGTGGTTCTTATCGAATAGCTCATATTAAAAATCTCTTGTCATTAACTTACGGAATGGTATCCCAAACATCAATAGGAATCTGCTTGAAATATCTTGAGACAGCCGCTTACTTTCCTGTAGAAAAAAAAGAGAAACATAATGAAATAAGTAAGTAATGCATTAATTTGCTTTGTCAAACTTCTGCTGAGCGATGTTTATGCAACTGCCGCCTAATGACCTTATGAAAAAAAAATGCTTTAACACCGACTGAGTGAGAATTTCCGGCAAACATTGTACCGGGCAGGCAGCCGCGAATCTCAATCGCTCGCCCCAATAACCAAACCCACCCGCCCTACCACCCAGCATGTAACGTCGATCGATCGTGCAGAAAACTCACCCTTTCCTTAGGGTGGTCAACACCATCACCAGCATCTCAAGCCTGGCTCGGTACTGACGCGGTAGCAGTAAGTGCTCCCTATCCGAAAACTGTCTCCCGCACAAGCACCCACGGCACCGTGTGTACAAGTACAGGAGGTTTTCCTTCGCTCGATCGCCACACCGTGCCTGGTGCCACCGAACGATCGTGAAGGTGGCGTGTGGGCAGCAGCAAAATGCCAATTTCGTATTTGCTCTACATTCGCTTATGTAATGAGAGCGCCAACGAAAATCCAGCGAAAATCCGGCCCCGGGGCAAAGAATTGCTTGGTTCGGGGGGCGGCTGGGTTTTGCGGGGAGACCTGGCTGTCTGGACAATTGCAGGACGTCGTGCTGTGGTTAGGGTGGTCTGGATAGGGCTAGTGAATGCAGGGTAAAAAAAGCGTGACCATTTTGCGCGCACATACTATACTTCTTATGCTGGGTCTTTTTTTTTCGCCGGGGGACCGGACTGTGTGTGTGTAGATGGGGTGGATAATTTCTCTTTAGCACCGTTTGAAGTAATGCTGGAGCTACCGGAGGAGTTGTTAAAAGAGTGTGTGTCTGAGTGTTTTTTTCCTCCTACTTTCATTATGCTCTACTTCCTTCTGGCCACCGAACTTACAGTCTAGCTACCCGTATCTCCTTGCTTTACTTTTCTTTTCAGTCTTTTATCCTCTCCGATCCAACGGTGCCTTCCCCTTGACGGTGGCTTCGAATCGTCGATCTGCTTCATATTCTTCACCGGACAATCGAGCAGCCGGCGTTTGCGTTACGCGACTCATTAGGGGTTTTGCACTCGCCCAGGCACGAACCCGTAGTTAGCAAAACGCGCAGTACCATACCGTCCCCGCGTTCCCCGCCGTTCCTTCGGGAGATCTTTCAGGAAGTTCTTGATTGTGTGGTAAGTCGGCGAGGTGCGGGTGGTGCTAGAGCCTTTGCTGGTCGATTTTCATTTCACTCCAATTTGACGGGCCGATGATGAAGTGTATCGGGCAGAGAAGCAAACAGGAAGTCCAAACGAGCTGCACGAGCTCCACGAGCTTTTGCGTGGAGGTTCTTTTCTTGCACTTCTACTTCATACTCGCATCGTCATCGCCTCTGATGCCGCGTGTAGTGCAGCAGTGAGAGTAATAACATTATTTGCTGACAGTAATGGGGCTTTAATAGGACAGATTCTGTTTTTTGCTTACGCTAGTCTTCATTACGGTATCGCCACTCCCTTGGGTTTGTGGTCGTAAAGGTTACAATGTTGCATTCTGATTGGGAGGAATGCTTGTTTTAGTTGAATAATTAATCAAACACCCATTCTAAAGATATCTAGAACTAAACTAAACTACAACTAAGTGAAATATTTTAAAGACATAATCTTAATTACAGAATTATTGGAAGCTTCGAAAGATCCATGAATTTCATATGTATGTTTTGAGATCTAAACTAAGCTGAATCAATAAGACAACATCTCCTAGCATGAGCTGGCATTTACATTATAAATACATAATAAATATAATGTTTCATGTAAAGGAAATATTACTTTATTCAGAATAGACGAGCAGTGAGACCTATTCTTATTTTTATTCAAAATTGTTACTTTCACAAACCCATTGTTTGTGAAGTTTCAGCATTTATATCTTGAACAGAATTAGGAAATAAAAATCGATTTCAGTGTTAAAATTATAAAACTTGGAAAACACAATGTTTATAAGGGCATTAATAACATTTCTGCGGATTGCTAATTTGCAGTTAGTTATTTCTTTGTTAAATTGAGCAATAAAACCATTGGTCTTTTATACGACAGGGCCATTATCGAATCCCATCCGGATCATTCCAACGTACGCAGATTTGACCATCCCGACCGCGTAATAGAAAATCAAGGAAACCGGAATTATCGTGGTAAAGACGTCGAAGATTGTTGTGTCACCATGAAGAAGAATTACAGTAACGTGATTGCTGTCTTAGTATTTTAGTAAATACTTTTACCCAAAAAAACTGCGTAATTCCAGGGTGTTAAGTGTATGAATTTTATGTGTATTGTTTCTTCTTCCGTTTCGGTCCGTTTTCTAGTTTAATTTAATCATTCTTATATTCTTTAGCAACCTTTTGGATGTTTGTGCCATTTATATCTTCATACTTTTAATATATTTTTTAACCTAACTTAGCAAAGCAGCTTATAGCGTATCATTTATTTGCATTCAAATTGTTTGCCATTAAGTCTTAGCTAATAGCAATACGACGTGAACGTTTCTGCAAATAAATAATATCTTGCTTTATGGCTCTATCCTTTTTAGATTTGTAAAAGTCCTGCATTAACTACAGTAGAATAGTTTCATTTAAAAATAATTAACATGAAAATGAAGCGTAAATTGTAAAACCAACAGATGTGGTAGTTTTAGTGTTATTCTAGTTCTAAGTACGTGCATGAAATTTAGTAACCAAAATTATTAAAATAATGTCCAGTTTTAAATTGCGAGGTTTAAAAAAAATCCATCAAAAGTCATAAGAAGTTCTTTCACACACGTTTACCTTTTAAAACCAACTACTCGTAAGCTTACTGGCTGATTCATTCCACGCGATAACCTGTTTCGCTCGAAAATGTGGTTCAAATCGTTCCCGAGGGCTGGCATGTCGACCTAGCGTGCACCATTTCCTAGCCGTGGTCAGCCCTTCAAATCGGGACCAGGCTTCGTGTCCATTCACTTTCGATTATTGGTTAGCGGTCGTGGGTTTGTTTATTTGTTGGAGAGTTTTTTTTGCTACTTCAATCGAGTTTTACTACGGCTATACGCGAAGGTGTGGACGAGAATAGAAGTAATGTGTGATTATTTTTACTTTAATACGTTAAGTTACATGGGTTGGTACGATATCGGTAGCAGACAACAGACAATCGGATAATCGAGAGCGAAGTCTGTGTCCTGTAAAACGACGACATCGCCCTCAGTACAGTGAGAATGCAAGCAAGGTTTCTCAAGATGGTTCTCAGATAATCAATACGTTGTTCAATTTTTTTTTAAATGTAAAATGTAATGTTCCCAGAAAATATGCAAACGTTTGATAAATACATATTGTGATTCAAAACGTAAATTTATTCAAAAGAGAATTTTCATGACCATATTGGCCATCTTTGCATCCCACCGTCCGTTTCACTAGGTGATCGGTGCAAATAGGTAGCAAAACCGATTTGAGCCTTGTTCTTTACGGGCTCATAATAATGATCGTGAGCATAATTCAATCGCTGCGAGTGGCAAGGTGAGCCCCGAGCCTCGAAATCGAGGCGTGGTGTGTGCGTTGCGCTGTGTCTCGGAATGCACTGGAATGTCGTGTCAGTGTGCCGGTGCCCTTCGGCGCGTTCCTTTTCGTAATAGGAACAAAAATGGTCTGGCGCTAGGATAAAGTTACACATTATGCGATCCCTTCATGCGGTGGACGTTGGCGACGTATTGGTTGGCTAGATTTGGTCGAACACACTTATAATAAAGAAAACATATATTCATGGTGGCCAAAAATTCTATTGACAAATGATTAATGTGCTTTGGTCGCTGTTTTGATGGTGCGTTTTTGGTTGCGCTTTTGTTCGCGGAACATTGTTGTACGTGTCAATCGCTGGTTATGCTTGCGTTACTTGCGTTTTGATTCAACTACGCGTCCTTTCATCACAGCTAGTTTCATGTATGCATGAGCTACTAGTTCCCACCGAATTCCCATTGGTAAGGATTGACATTCCTTCCAGCACAAAATCAGCGATCGGTCATCGGTGGTTTGCATTCTGAAAACAAATTAATAATCACCCGCAGCAGCCGCCGGTTTCAGAGCCGATGACACAAAAAAGGTGTAGCGCGGCACATAACAAACATAATGTGGAGCAGTGTGTTTGGTCGTTTTGTGGCACTGATCGTTGGACGAATTGTGCGGAGCCATGTACGGCCAATATGACAATGTGATGAATAGTAATAATAGAGTTTTGTGCTTGCTCGATTCTTTTAAGGTGCTTTTTTAGTTTTATTTCTTTCAACCAACCCAACGATCGATGGTCATAATTTCGCTTTACAGTGGGGCTTGAGGTTCGCGATTTGCTTTTAGAAACACACCATTTGCTGCGAAGGAAGCCATCATTAAACACGTTTATCCCTCGAGGCGTACTGACATGGGGTGATTGGTGACATTAAAATGTTCTTTTTCTTCCTCTATGGCCGTTGCAAAATGAACACTAATGAACTCGGAAATGGTTTCGTATAATTACGTAGATCAGGTATGTCAAACTAGTCATAAGCTTTGATATTTTTAGAAAGGAACAATCATAGGACAACCGAATTATTGTTCACTAAATCCGTTTCATTTGCGAGAATTTTATTGGAATTTTTTTTGAGTTTAGAAAAAAGTTATTATCTTTAAGATATTTCAAGCTTTAACTCATCAATAATATGGCATTTTTCTTCACGAAAGGAAGAACTGCTTATGTGGCAGTACACCCTCCAAAGGTCTTGGCCTCCCATTTGTTGCTTTCCTTGACTTTTATTATCCATAGCGAGATCGTCAGTTTGTAGGCACGGATTTTCCCCAATGAAAAATAAAAGTGGCAAAAACCAAATTTAAAGAAAGTAAACAAAATATAAAAATTTAAATTATTTACATTTGACTTCCTACAAGATAAACTACTGATCTTTGTAACGAGTTTCAAAACATACAAAAAGAGTGAAGGTTTAAATTTTCGCTAATATGCGATGCAGCATAAATCAATGAAGTCAGAAAAGAATCATAAAATACACATAGAATATCTTTTTACCTTAATTGTTGGCTTAAGAAGTTCCCAGTTGATATTTAAAGATCGATAATAGATATGATTCTGAATTAAAAGAAAACACAAAGAAATCGTGAAGTGGGAAGGCCGTTCCGAACCGTTCCTCCGTACGCAGGACTTACTCTCAATGCAATGGGTAAATAAAGTCAAGGAAAGCCAGAAATGGCAAGCCATGCCCTGTTAAGGTTTAAATGCCACAAAAGAAGTGTAAAATATTTGATTTTTTTTTCATATTTAATTTGCAGTCCGCGGCTCAAAATTCTAGCGGCTCACTTGTGGAACGAGTTTGACACATCTGATGTAGATTATTGCATCAATGGCATACAGTCGAGCTTGATATGTTCGGGAGGGTAAGCTTGCTACGAAATGCCCAATCGATAGAATAGTGTTACAGTTTTTGAAACGGATCAACCGACACGTTCCTTTTTTTGAACGGAATATAGAAAATTTATGAGTCGATCGGTGTGGTTGACACTTGTTGCGCTTTGTTGCTTGTTGAAAAATTGCTCATTTCCTTGTTTATTGTTCTGCAATTTTTTAGATACAAGTGCGCCAATTAATGAACTTTTAAAAGAATGATAAATTAAGCGATACGGTGGAAGTATTTTTTCACCGCTACAACCTTGAAAGATCAACTGACCTATAAAGTGAACGTTCTCGAGAAGTGTTGTGCAAGTAAGTACGGCTTTGCTTCGTATATTTTGCTTGGTGTTAAGCTGGGGAAACATTATTTTTTGATCTTTTAACAACTGAGTTTTAACATGTGAAAATGTTGCTGAACTTGATATTTAAAAGAACAGAAGGGGGCACACTTAAGTCATGATAAAGATTTGAAAATGTCTCGCATGCGTGTGAGCATGTGTTTAATTAACGAAATGTACTACACAATGGTTGCAAAGAACACTGACCTTTCCGTTGCTGTAAAGAACATAGAGATTTTGAGTAGAAATGGCAGAATTAAGATATAAAGGATTTAAGAGAAACTTTTTCTTTTTGCAGCAAGATAATAAAGTTTACTTTTATTGATTTGTATTTTATGTCGAGATTTAGTTTCTTTTAAGTTTAATATCGATAATTTGTATATTGTTTTGGGTGTGTATGATATGGTAAAAGTAGAGAAAAAATTAAAACTAGGAAATGAAACTGCAAAATTAGAAAAAAAAATATTGAAAAATGTTTCATTATGGATAAAAACATCTAAAAACTTTATTTGTTCTGGTAATAAACCCTCAATTTCTATTTCCTTTAAATGTTAACAAGAATGTGCTACAATCTAAAAAGAAAGTTAACGAAGGAAAACTAACAGTATGACATATGAGCTCGTGACAGCTCTGTCATATTCGTTTCGATGGTATTTTGCACAGGTAAAAGGCACAATTTGTAAAGCATCGTGGTACACCCATGAGCGACATTCGATTTTATTTACACATTTATAAATGACTTGGCTCGCGAATGGACTTACCATGCCCATGGGCTTCGCCAGCCAGTAATACCCATTACCGTGCTACATTGTTACGGGCTAATTAATTTGAGCAGTGTGGGAAACGGTTTTCGCAGCATGCAAAAAAAAAATGGGAATCAATGTAATGTGGAGCGCAATAGAGATCAATCGCTGACAGCAGCTGTGCTATTCGGGGTGGTCGAATTCTGTCCGCCCTATCTTCGACCACACCCGAAACGGTTTGGCTCGGCTCATTACGAATTATGCGAACCGGGGGAAGGTGTAGGTTGATTTACTCTCGTTTGCATGGTGGCCGAACATTTAATGATTTTACCGTGAGTCGGTACGACCATGACCGACGCTTACCAGGTGCTAATTTGTGCTACGGAAGGAGATTGTTTTACAGCCATCAGTTGATGGAAAGGGTGCTGCAATGTATTACCGATGCTGATTACTTTGTCTTTGATTGAGAACAAGCTGAGTTTAAGCTATTTCTTAAATATTTTATTTGATTACTTTATTTTATATATTTATTTTTTGGTTGGGTTTTTTAATGGCATACCGTGTGTCTTAAAACCAAAATGATTTTGTTTATTCATAACGTTGCGATTTTATCATTTTTTTTATTCAGATAGGACAGCCTGGCCGTATTGATTGCGATTTTATCATTGATAATTTTCAAATTATTATCAAATATCAGAAAATATAAAAAAAAATATCAAAAATCAAGAAAATATCAAAATATCAAGTAAAAAAAAAAACAAAGATCCATGATAATTTATGCAAATTAGTTGAAATATTGTGAGCAGAAGTAGTCAAATTGTCTTTAAGTCGTCATAAAATTAAAGACCAAAGACTCGATTTTGTCTATTCAAATGGCGAGAAAAATTCCTTAACTTCAAGGTTTTGCAGTGGTAGGTTTTAAAGAGCTTTTTTTATCCTGCAACTTATGCGCATTACCTTTGCCACCCCGACCAGTACATCCCAACCCAAAGCCATTTGCTTTGGCAAACTGGATCAAAAGCTCTGAAGTAGCAAATCCGCTACTTACTAGAACCGGACGCAATTGTCCGAGCAGCAAGCGATTTCGTGCATGTTCTAAGTCACGACCTTGAGCTTCCATTGTTTGGCGGACACAGAGTGTAGCGGCCCAGTGTGTACCCCGCACTAGAGCGGCGGTTAAAGGCGAAGGCAAATGGTTTCCCTTTCTGTGGTGTGAAACTATGAAATCGCATCCGGTTTGCTGGTCACCATAAGTAGTGGGTAATATTCATTTACAGGAAGGACACGGCGGTACTGTTTGTGCTCGCTTGGCGATGACTTGTGTGGTTTGGTAACCACCACGGTGCGGTACATAATAAAGCACGAAACGAATGGTACACTTACAACGCATAATGTGCTACGAGTGCGCGACCAGGATTGGATTTCCAAACCTCGTCATTAGTGACGCGAGTTCGGACAAAAGGATTTGTTTAAATGGTTAGCTGCGGACATTGCCGAGAGTAGAATGGGTTTAATTGTATCATTTGAACGAATTAAAATTGCACATTGTGAGCAGCAAGAGAACTGCTCTGATTGCGGTTGATTCAGAATGATCAATTTTAACATTAATTTAAATAGAAATATTCCGTAATAATGGTTGACCATTTAAGATCCTTCCTGCTGAGACTTTTATGAGATATTTAAAAGTATCTAAGCTGAGGAACAATGATGAAATATCGAAGATAATTAATTTAAATCATAAATACTTACAATACAATTCGAGAAAAGCAAGGCAAATACGTTATCTTGACGGCCTTAGTTATTATTTTATGTATAATAAATGTTAATGATTATGGGAAGACCTGAGAACTGATTGACGTGATACTTGAAGAAAGTTTTAACAAGATTTTTTTTAATGTTGATAAATTTGTGAAAAAAAATTGCTGTTTATAATTTTAAACGTTTGCAATTTCATTACAAATTGAAATTTACGTAATGTAACGAGGTTTCAGTTAAGCTTTTAATAGCTTTTGAAAATTTGAGGATTTGTAGCGGGCATTTTCGGATTTTACAGTACTCTAAAAACTGTTATTTTCATGTATAAACACTATCAATTTACAATTTTGAAGAATTTTTACCTTCAAAAAATTACGAAGAAGTTCTTCGATTGAAATCTCGTCTGGATGTAGTTTTAAAAACCATAAATTAATTTAAATAAAGTAACTGAAACGTCACCTTTTATAAAACGAGGCTTAAAGTGTCTCATAATATTAACTAGAACTTACTCGTAGTGTATGTGTACTTGAATTTATATTATCGTGTGATACTACAGAAATTATTCAATACAAAATCGAGAAAGATTTGAACGCATGCATAGACGAGTAAGCTGCTGCTTATGTCACAGAAAAAACTCATCACGAGGAATGTCTAACACGACGGTAGCACACATGACCCCACGACTGGACAACTCCGTATGGAATTCGTGTTGCGGACCATTTGCATTCATTGCCCTCCTTGTGATATTACGCCTGCGATACGCCGCGGATCTCGCGCGGTCGTACAACTCGATCGGCGCATCTGCGTTCCCGAAAGTGGAATGGAACACTTTCCACTCGCTTTAATTAAAATTACACCATCGACAATTTTCCCAATAAAACCCATGTACCGCCGCGTACACAGATAATTGTTCACCTTCTTGTGGTGCCGAATTATGGCATAATATCGTATCACTACGGTGTGCCGGTTAGCCGCAAGGGTGAGTATGGAATCTGCCACACATTATCGGTTCTCCGGTGGTTGATAGAGGGAGGTCTAAAGTAGTAAGAGAAAAAGGAGGTTTCGAGGGTGGCTGCATCGTTCGGCCAGTGGTACGGGGGCTTTAAAAAAGTGCATTTTTTGTGGAGCACGCTTACTTCATACGTATGAAATAACTTCCGAATGATGAATGAAATTGTAGTTTTTGCGCGTGGGGTTCATGTCCCTTTTCTGGGGGTTTTGCTCTCTCTACAAACAACTTAGCTTGTATACCATCGTACAGCGAGTACGCTGATTTTTTTAAAGGATTATAAATGTATAACATAAAATATAAGCTACAATGAGAAGATAGAGCATAGTTGTATAAATGCAATGATTCAAAACCATTACTATTTTTAATTGTGCTTATTTATTCTTAATGAAGACAGTTTTGAGCCGTATTTTATACTGTAATATGTACTTATTTTGTTAAAAAAATTCCTGAAAAATTGATTATTTCAATTTTCCAAACTAAAAACTGGAGCTCGTCTACATCAGCATTTAATTTTTTTTTGAGTAGCGAGTAAATGCTGAATGAGATCACATGAGCGTTACTATACAGTTATAAGTTATAGCCAAAAAGCTTAGGAAGGTTTTTTCCCTTTTTTTAAATAAGTTCAGTAAAAACAGAAAGAAAACCTTTAAAGTTAATATAAAAATACAAACAAAGCCTTGACATAAGCTCTGACTCCGAAAATGACGAAACAACACTCGTAAAAATAAACTATTTTAAACAATGCACATATCATACAATGATTTACTACCAACTCCGATGGGACTTATTTCCTATAAACTGAGCACAAGACAGATTCGCCAGAGCTCGTAGTTAGTGTCGTAACTAACTGCCGAAAACCGAAAGCTCGACCGTTCTCGATTTCTACCCCTCTTGCGATAAGGCACATGCGGGACCGATCTCACCGCTTTCGATTACGAGCTTCAATAAATGGCTCGATTACATGCATGATCCGCACATAACAACCATAATCATCGATCGCCGACACCGATAGACTGTGTGAGGGTGAGCAACGGGCCAGGGCCGGGCCGAAACCATTTCGCACCTTCCTCAGCGGTGCAGCCAAACTTCAACCATGCTCATTAAGCTTTTCTTTTCATCGGTTGGGCTGCACGTGACGTTTTGAAGGTGTGACGATTGTGGACGACCGACCAACCGGGCTCCTTAACTTGCCCGACCATCATCAGCATAATCATAATCAAATCTGGTGTGAATTTTCCACTATCACCAAGCACCGATCATCGGTGGCGTTACAGCGGGCGTTAGCACTCTGGCAAGCACTAATGATAATGTTGAAAATATGAACTCCCCACTCCAAATTGAAACGGTGCCTCCTCACGGCCCGCTTCATGGTGGTTAGTGTCTTGTGCTTCTTTTCACGCGCGTATGTGTAGTTTGCTGTGTATTTGCTTCACTGGGTTCACTTTTCGCCTGGATGTGGGTGGCAAAAATTGTGATGCCTGCGTCAAACCGAAAGCAAAAAAACGAAGCCGTGAACATGCGCAGAACAGTATCATTATGTCAGTAGGCGCAAGGCGGCCACCAAACCCATCCGCAGCATCCAATAGCCTCGGGTTCCGTGCCGATCGTACCGCGTCGTGTGTTTCGGTTGGCAATTTCGTCGAGTGTCTTTGTTCGAGTATGGCAAGGCGGCCACTATGCTGAATCGCGTCGTAATAGAGTTGGAGAGGTGGGCAGTGCTAGATTCGTTTATTTCCTGGCTGGACGAAATTGGCTGCTTCGTGTAGCAAATTTTTTGACATACGTGCATCATGCGGCACGAGACGGTAAGACTGAACTGATCTGGTAGTTGATCGTTTGTTCGGCTGGATGCGGTGGAGTTTGGTTGTGCTGGAATTAGATCACACCGTTGATGTCTTTGTAGACTTTGAGGGTGGCTTTGTGGTCGAATTGTTTCAGCGAAGTAGATTAGGGTGCAGCTTGGTAGGTTATCAACGAATTTTGCGATAATTGTGGTATCATACATAACGTCGCTGGGTTGATGTAAAGTAAAGATTTCACTTTGAGATGATGCTTTCGATGGGATTTTTTTAATCATTGATTGAATTTGTGTTCTAAAAGTAGTAAGCCAACCAATCTTTTACCCTTAGAAGTAGAGAACGATAAAAATATCTTAACAAGAGATTTTTAAAAATTCGAAATAAATGAATGAATAATTCAGATATTACTAACAGATCTATCCCTTATGATATCGAAGGTTTCATAAATGTAACTGAAAGATTTAGTTGGCTTAACCCATAATTTTCCCAACTTTCTGCTTTTCTCAAAATCATCAAATTGATTATTGACATACAGTGGAATTTTTTTTTGTAGGTGTCAAAGTGGGTGTATCTGTATGCCAATTAATTTATCTGGTCCCTCGCCTCTCTTCTCTCTTCTTCCTCGCTTCACACACTCTATTTGCCTCTTTTCGATCTATCAATACACCTATATTTTCAAGCCCGAGACTGATGGACGTCTCAAATGATCATTAAAATCGGGTTAACAAATTCACCGCTACGTCCGGCTGATTGACGGCTTACCGATCGAAGACCGCCCCACCGTAAAGTGGCCAACACGTACCAATGTCGTCGCAATGCACTCGTCGCACTAGATGATTGGATAAAGTCCCTCCGTTGGACGGATTAGGTGGACGATAATTTTTCTTCTATTTTTTCATATCCAAAATGCATCGAGCACGAGCTGGCCGAGCGTTGCAGTTCGATGCAGCCGGGAACTCTGATCGATTTTCCATTCCCAAAGAAGGTAGGTCTTCTGTTGTTGTCGCTTCGATCAGATTAATGCATGAAATATTGCTGCCACAGAAGGTACGAACGGGTGTAGAAGTCCGGCCGGCATGTGATGCAACAAACGATCGCAACGGTGGACAACGGATCCAAAATCGATGTCATTTGCGAGCGAAATTCGATTTCAGTTGCAGCACGAAAGGGGAACAGGTCCGAGATGTAGAGATTTGCGTGCAGTTTTTTTTTAGTTTTGCCGGTATGGATTGCGCGACCGGGGTCAATCTTGTGCAGTAGATCGCAGTTTGGTCGAGTATGAATTAAACATTTGTATATGTTCTGAGGGTGGCTGTTAAAAATTGGTCAACGTTATGCATCGATGGCTCTTTGTGCTGATTAACATTGAGATCGAAAAGTGCTTAAACACTGAACTTTCTTTACATCTTGGCCAGGTGCATTCGATCGCGTTTATGCAATAGGGAATGTTGAAATTATAATTATTATGTTCGTCAGCCAGAAATGAATTTTATTTTTGTTAAAACTCTCGCAATAGGTTTAAAACCTGAAGTACTGAATAACGAGGGCTGTTCTTGGAGAATGTGGAGGATTATTTTTGATGAACTGTTATTGAATTGTCCAACTAAAAATTATGTTTTATACAATATTTGATGAGATTTGTTGAATTGTTTTTTTATTTTTAAATTTGTTAATACTATAAAAACCAACTTTGGTTTGTAGTATAAAAAACTTTTTTTGGGTTTCAAAAGTTATGACTCATTGGGATATTCTTGCTGTACATTTGTGCTGATTTACATTATGTATATGGGCATCCCGGTGGTACATAGGATAAACGGCGCCAGTCCACACGGACGGACCGGGTTCAAATCCCATCCGGACCGTTCCCCCGCAGCAAGGACTGACTATCCGGCTACGTGGTAAAAAATAAGCCTAGTAAGCCAGAAATGGCCGGCGTGACCTGTAAGGTCGTTAAAGCCAAGAAGAGAGAGAGAGAGAGAGAGATATTGTTGGATTTTCGATTGAAAGAATATAATATTTATTTTAGATTATTATATGATCATGAATTAATGCTCTTCAAATCGATTCATTTGATAGATTTTGTGCAACGTGTTGCAATAGATTTCAAGAATCCCTTTGGTTTTGAATACTGTGCTGTGCAATTGTCCGTCCTATTCTTGAATTTGAAAGCGTCATATGGACTCCAACACATCAATATTGAAAGGCTGGAATCAATTCAATTTCAATTGATGTCCATCCTATCGTGCTGATTTTTATTTGGACTGGAACTCCTTCAACACACGAGAATGGCGGAACAGAGTTTATTGGTGGAACAGTGGTTTCAGAATAAAACTTTTTTACTTTTTTCGCTCTCTTACATTCACCTTCAATCCTTCTACGGAGACGGAGCCTGTAGCTTCAACCGGGAGTGACTTAGACATTCTTTATCCCCAAAAATTGACGGCCTCGGTTAGCGTACATGCCAAACAACAGAAATCCATAAATCACTATGGTCCGGATTATGGTGCGCCCTCTCCATCATGGACAATCAAAACAATCCGTATGACGTGAAACAATTCACCCAACTAAAGGCACCCTAGAATATCAAGCCCACCAGCACCGTTGAGGTGAGGCTGACGTTGGTTTGGTGGTTCTTTTTTTTTTGGTTTTGGGAAGTGGTGCAACAATTAATCGCCAACATTCACGACACACGTACGTTTGAGTGAGAATGTCCATAGCGCGTGTGTCCACCAAATAAGGTTTCCAACGCACGGAAAAGCATCGATCGATCGTGTTGTAATAAAGTAGATCGGTTTATTGATTGTGGCAAACTAAATTATACGGTAGCGCCCCATAACTTCGGGCCCGCGACAAGCGTCTCGTACTGTTCCAGGAGTATTGCTTTTTTGCATGTTAAAAACATAGAACCTCACCTACAAATTCCCCGTTTTTGGAGGGCTTCCGTTTGGAAAGGAAGTGGATATGGGAGCAAGAGTAGCCCAAAATGCGAGCTGTTTGAAGTAAGAGTTCAAGCGAAGGTATTACAGCAAAACAAGCGAACCACACCTCGTTGGTTGGTTCTGTAGGTTCGACATATGACGGCAGTTCCGACCGAATTCGCCGACCTTCACGACCGTGACATGGTCGAAATAAGTTATGTGGATCGAATGTGAACGTGAGCTAATATTGGGCCATTGGCTTTCGAAGTCCTTCAACGGTGGGTTTTTCGTGCGGTGGCTTCGCCCTGTGCCGACGCGCTCCACTTCCTTACCGAAAAAAGCAGTTGATACCGACCGCTTAAACCGCTTGATCGCAAGCAAAATGAGCGTGTGATTTTAAAGCGTTGGCACGACATAAGTCGATTTCGCGATCGTGCGAAAGAATTAAGAAAGGGAAAACACGTACACAAAGCGATCGAACGGTGCTGCCACCGTTAATTACGTTTCGAGTTGAGCTGATTTCGGCCTTTGGTCCATGTCCTCCCTGGAACGTTCTTTGGCATCGCCGTTGCTCGGAGGCTTCCAAAATTCCATATGTAACACCGGCGGTGCGTACACGGTTGGAATTTTGGAAGGTTTCTTCACACACGTTTGGCGCTAACCAATGCGGAAAATAGGTAGAAAATTAAACAAATTTCCTAAATCAACCATCGTACGTTTGGACCCGTCGGCGTTCCAACGTTGCATCCGCTGGGCGCTTGCGTTTTGCCTTTTGCGTGCGTCAACGAAACGCGTGCCAACGAACGAATCGGCTCAAGGTTGCAAGCGGCTCGAAAGTGGGTTCGGCTTTTGTCGTGTGGTTTTTAAGGAAATTGTGTGCGCGAGTTCGCTTCACCGGAGTGAGATAGTTTTCCGGTCAGCTTTGGCTAACGTTGGCCCAACACGGGAATGCAACGGGTGAAACTGAAACGGACGCACGCGTAACAGTGAAGCGTTATTCGGGGAATGTGCCACGCAATTAGTGAAACACAGTTAGTGGCGGTTTTGAGGAAGAATTTATTTGTTATTTTCGGGTGTGGTGTAATGGGTGTTAAGGAAGAGACGTTTACATCGATGGTTGGAACATCCAAAACATGATGGTATAACACCAAGGCGACTGTTTGTAAAAGTGATCTTTAAATGACAATAAAAAGAGAATTAAACTACAATTCCTTTTTTTAATATGTTTTTCTTCTGTATCTCAGGTGGTTTTTACAATCTATTAAAGTTCTATCGATTAATGTTCGGATATCAGTTATTTTAGTTGTACCTAGCTAAATAGTTTGTTGTCAAACTAATATAATTAAATATTGAAGCACCTTAACACTAGATAGACCGCACCAGTCATTTTGATTGGAACGCTTAATTTTCGTAACATTCTGTTTTGGGGTCAAACAATTGAAAGGTAGTTGAAGTATGAATTTTACATCCATATTCTATAGTACGATCTCCAATAAACAGTAAAATATACCTACTCCAATTCTTCGATTTTTTTTTTCAAAATTAACCACGAACGAGAAACGCTTGGTAGTTGTAGTGTTAAGCCAAATCGAATAAATTAATGTATATTTTGTATCAGACCTGTCGCATGTGTCGTGCTGAACAACCAAACTACCCGAAAAAAAATTATACTAATTTGAAATTAATTATAATTCTCCACACTTATTTTGGTAAATTGAATGGTATTAAATTAAAAAATTATTTGTACCATTCGTAATCGACCGAAAATAAAATAAAGCGTTGAAAACTGTTGAAAGCACTGCATTTTAATAAAATTCTTATTGGGATATTTGAATTAAAATCCGCTTGACGATTGAGGCCAGCTGCAGAAGCACTACAAATCACTATTACTACACAACTTTTCTTGAAGAAGTTATATGGAACCTTTTAAATTTTTTTTTGCTAATGTTATCATCTTATAGCAATACCGCAAGACCGTTCTACATAAATAAAAAAAAAAATGTTATCATCTTACGATCATGGAACAGAATGCAATGAACTTTTTAAATTATTCAATCAACGCTTGAAGCTTGAAAAAGTTCCGCGTTACTGTCCAGCTGTCGGTTGAAATGGTGGACCAAAGCCTGAAGGCGTTTTTCGGACAAGCAATGGACAGACCAACCAAACCATTGGAAGCAACAGTTAGACGTTTGTTGGTAAGTATTGGAGAGCGAAAAAAAGGTCACGTTAAGTAATAGTAGAAAATAATGCCCGGAGTGGCAAAATATTCTGCGCACGTGATAAACGTTCAACGGAAGGATAAATTTGCGGCAACAAAAAAAAGAAGACGGTTGCACTCGTTCTTATTGAACATTTGATTGACATTTAATATTCTAATTATGGTTTAAGTTATCTGTTGAAGGAAAAAAAGCGCCTCTTGTGTAAGTGTTTCAATCAAACACACTAATTTAGTACGAATTTCAATGCTTTCCTCCTCCTGTATACCCAACCACCCTGAATGTCTCATGACGCTTTGTGGGCCAACAAACGATCATTAAGCATATATCGTACCGATGTAGTTGCCCGGTCACCTTTCAACGAGTGAAACGTCCCCACACCGATCGGGTGTTTTAATTTCATTCTCGTGCAATCCAATAAACGCGCGAAAATACGCGAAAAAGATCGTTTAACGTTACGAACCGTAGCGCACCTTGTTATTTGTTCTCTCCACGTTTCGCCCATTCCCATTTGCACAGGGATCGACGCCATTCTTGACGCTCTATCATTAAATCTAACCTTTTCGCGAGCAAACAGCGCGAATAAAACACAAGAAATCATATCCAACGCCTCCTCCCTGGTGCCTTTGGGGTTTTTGGGGGTGGTGAGGAAACACCCTGAAGGGACGGGGGAGGGAAGGGGGTGTTATGTTTGCGGTTTTTACATTTTGCGTATGTGCAGCCACCTTGATGCGGGTGTTGCGTTGCAACTGAATCGAAAGAAGGGCGGGCGGTTCGGTTCGGGTGTGCGCCAGGTGCGAAACGAACCTTCGACACTTTTGGATGCGCGTCAGCAAACGCTTTTGAAAGGCATTGTTTTACAAAGGTCTCTAGGAAATGAAAGAACCCGTTTGCCCGGACCGGACGGGATATGGGAAAGTTTTGTTTTAGTGTGGACTAGTTTCAAGCTAGGTAGACATCGGAAAGCAAAACACAAACAAAATGGAAAATGGCACCAGCTAGACCCGGGCGGTTTTGTATGCAAAATTTCACGCACCACTTGCAACTCTTGACCGCGTATGCGTTTTGGGTGTTATCAGTTGCAAAAGACTCTATTCCTACCTAGACGTAGTTAACAAGGCGGAAAATGCACTTTGGCTTATGTTTAACAAACTGTACGGTTGCATTAGCAACAAACGAAGGCAAGAGCAATGGATATACGCAAAAGATTAGATTGATTTTTTGAGCTACTGATTAACAGACCTGTTGGGCCACATAAGTGTGTTTGTACTTGTGTTGCATAAACGAGTTACTTACATTTGTAATTGTTGCATTTATTGAAAAATTGTTAAATTAAAAAATAATTAAAATCATAACTAGTATAATGCTTAACTAGTATAAAATAAGTTTATATAAAATTTTTTAATAAAAACTCGAATACTCAATTATATATCATTTTAAAATGCCTAATTTGTTTGGATAAATATTCAATACTGTAATTAAAAATTAATTATGGATTTCAGAATGTAATGGAATGTTTTTCTTAATTTTGTTTGATTCTAATCATTTAATACATTTACGTCAAATAGTATATACGATAAGATAAATCATTATTATAAGCTGCACTTTCCAGCAATCAAAGCTAGTATTATTAATTATATACTCCCACATCGATACCATGAAAGCTAGAATATCACTTTAAATTAGAGCACAATCAAATTTCATCTGGAAGTTGTATCACATTGTTAGCCCACTATCAATTAACCATTTGAAAACTGAGCTCTGGTGTTAATGGAATTGCACTTTAATCTGGATCAAGCGGTGATATTGAGATACTGTTTAGCCGCATTTTATTTGATCGTGTTTGGCTCGCCCGGTCGCCTAACGTTTTGCTTTACCACCGAAAGTGAGCCATTTCAGTTCGGGACATAATTTATCGTTTCGGTGTTTCGATTTGCTGTTAAAATGTAAAAGCAAACACACACACACACACGAGCATATGGGCCGTTAAGTAAAACACGATTATTACCGAAAGTGGACGGTTTATCAGTTTAGTTATTTGCAGTTAAAAGGCACCCAGACGAGCTACGGGTTTTGTGCAGTGGAAGGTTTTAAGTTTCGCAATCGGCCCCCGCATCGTTAAACTATCTTACCGGGGCCGCCCGTACGCACCGTTGTCGTCGTGTTGGTAACACCTTGATTTGCAAGAAAGTTGTTCCGAAGGAGAGCGAAACGGACCCGCCCGACCACACACTAACATGCCGGGGCTGGAAATTCTTGTTGGTAGCTCCGATATAAGTGCTTAGTGCTGGAGAATGGCTTATTTTTTCGATCACTGATTGGTAAGATTTTGTGTCTCGGTTTTAAGCTAGTGAGCGTTGGACGTTGGAGCGATGGACATGTAAATTGCGGGTATGTCAAAATGGAATAAAAATGTGGTGAATACCCATTATTTCATATCTTCAAACGCTTGCTCACGATTAGGGTGTGTGATCGCGCAGTACGAAGCATTATTGACAGGCCCAACGAGGTTCCTCACTTGTTTGGGCGTTGAAGTCTTTTGATAGTGTGATATACATTATAAGGTAAAATCTCCTAAAAACGGGTCAAAGAGAACGATAAATCGAGCAGAGCAGAATAAAAGTGATCATTTTGTCGATCGTGCACGATTATAATGAGCGTCAGATATGTTAAACCAGTGTGAAAAATAAAGCATTTCAAATGGAAAACTCAAAATTGCTGTTGCCGCTCAACCCACGTCATTGGATACGATGGGAAACTGAAACGGAATCCAATTTTGACGGTGAAAGCATTGCGTAATGCGTAATTGAAAATATTTTTCGTGAAAATGCTTAGCACCGATTCGGCACGCAACCTAGTACGGTCGATGGTTGGCACCCTGTGTTACGGGTTCCCATGCAACATCTGCAGCATCTGTAGAAAAATCTGGCAAAAAAAGAAAAAAAAACGAATTGGACATCAAATGGTGTTTGTTTATCCAGAAGTGAATTTTAATTAATTTCAATTACCAAACGCTAATTCGGTTGCACAAACAAAAATATAAATAAACCGTGCACCACGGCACACGGCAACGCAAACATTCGGAATTAGGTTCAGCTTAACATTGGAGAGTGTTTTTTTAGCGAATTGTTTTCAAATCACTTGATCGTTGGATTAGTGCATCGCTACCATGATGGGACGTAAAAAAGACGAAAAGTGTTTGGCGAAGAAGGGATCATGCATTTTCCATGGCAATGGTTCTCCGGCTGCAAGGCGTTTGTTTTTCCGCATCGAAATGCTTGGTAGGGGTATAATACGATGCTGCGAACACGGCAACAATTAGATGCATTTTGTTTTCTTTCCTATCTTCCTGTCGTAGATGATACGTTGCATGCAGCAATGTTGTTTATTCTCATTTGATAATCATACTATTTCCTATGCCGGTGGATGAAAAGTTTGATCGAAAGAAAGTGAGCTTTCTGGTCGTGTTTAATACTGTATTTAACAACTTATGGGGGAGAGTGTGTGAAAAGTTGTTGTAAATTGTTACATTGTTTGAGTTATGTCGATGTACTCAATGTTAAAATTCCATATTTTGTGCAGTTATTAATAATTGTTTAACAAGAAAGTTTGCATAAGGATTTAATAAGCTTTTTTGTGAATAAATAAATATTTAAATTAACTGTATTCAACTATTTATGTTTTGTTTTGAGAGCTTATAGACAGCATACCATAGCAAGCAACTGGTCTACTTGCTCAGTACGTATCTATTGCAATCATATGCCTGTCGCTAACGGGTGCATTGTACGTCAAGTTACTACGGTATGAGTCGTTTAGTGTGGTCTCTTTTGAATCTTAAGCAAGATCTCAAAAATTCCTCAAACCTTCGCCAGCTACTGAGACATTCAACAGGGGTTGCCGATGAACAGTGAAAAGAAGGAAGTGCAGTTTTATTGCCTTTAGCTAAGCTTCCCGCTTCCCGTGTTGCACTCGTTCGCCCTGAAGGGTGCGGTAAAAACCGTCAAATATGTTAGCTTAAAAAACGAACGATATTATGCTGATATCGTCTCCTTAATTGCTAGCTGAAATAGCACACCCATTGCATCGTGCAAGAGCGACGTGATGCGGTCGGGTATGAAGCGATGGGACACGGTTGAGCGTTATGCCAGACTGTACGATTAAATAATAATTGGAATATGGTGCAGTTAGTTGCGGGAGAGCATTTCGACATTACTCTAGGCTCAAAATGATGATTTTTTTTGTGTCGTTCAGTATCATAATGGCGTGAGGTTAGTTTCGTTTTACGAGATAGATTTATCGAAACATGCTATTGTATGGGGTGGGGTTATGAAATTTCGATCTAAAAAAAAGTACTCGATTTGATCTTGATAATGAGCAATGCAGTAAATGTGGCATGTGCTTGGAGGTTTACGCCATTTTGGTTTTACATCTTAATATTTTAAATTCGCAAAACCCATTTTAAGATCATAGTTTTTTTTATATTTGTTGATTACGTTTATTGTATCTAATTGTTCCAATCATCGATGAGATTTAATTTTATAATACTAAAATATTGAACAACGCGGGTGGCTCGGTAGAGGAGATGCTAGCTAGGTTCCTGACCGTATCCGTAGAAAGAGCTGACTCTTCTCCTCCTTCTCCAAATTTGGCTTAACGACCCTTGAGGTCATGCTAGGCAATTCTGGCTTGCTAGACTTATTTTACCAAGTAGTCGGATACTCAGTCTTTGCTGCAGGGGAATGGTTCGACCCTTTCCCACAGGCGAATGGCCCCTATGACTACTCTAGTACGGGTAATAATAATAAAGAAATGCCAGAATTTGCAAGACTTCTTGATGGATAAATATCTAAACAACAACTACAACGACTAAACAATTCCTCAACAAATCTAACAATAATAAATGTAACAGAAGAACTACTCTAATTTAAAATTATTACCAAATTATTTTACTAAAAATTAGGTCAATATCATTCAAATAAGATTAATACTGGCAATAATCATTTTTTATAACTTAATTTATTATTTATTTCAATAAAATAGCGATAGCGTTTGTTTTGAGAAAGTGAAGTAGCTAAGTAGCATAATTTCAAAAGCCAGAATTAATAATTAATCATCTTTGGATTAAAGTTCTGAATGAAATATGCTTCACAGAGAGCAGCATTGGAAAAAACTATCACTTAAAAGTTACTCCAAATAAAGTTGGTAGCAAATTGAAACAGCTTCCGTAACTTCGATTGATTGCAGTTGTTTGAAAAACGTCACGATTTCCATCGGAATACCTATCTAATATTAATTGTGAAAGCCCTATCGTTAGGCTCGCATAACTTCCAGCGCCTTTTCCTGTACGGTCTTACTTAATCAGTCTTGAATCGGTTCGTGACACATGGCTACGATCAGCATTGTTACTGAATGTCAATTTTAGGATGTCTATATTTGACTTAATCCCAGCGTAAGCCCTTTTCCAAACAAACCAACAAAAAAAATCCCTCCTATGTTTATGCACCACTCCCGAAGCGCAAGCGTCCTCCAAGCGACCTTTGGCTAAGGGATTAACGGGTTTTGTTGCATTAGTCAATTTGAGGCGGATTCGGTTGCAGTCCCTCACGGAGGGTGGATAAGTATTGAGCGTTTGAGCGTTGCCACAGCGACAGCGTGGTCCGAGGTGTGATGTTTCCTTGATCGTTGGGCTAGGTTTCCCTACGGTGCTGTCGAAGGTAATGGTGAGGTTCCTTTCAGTAACCGTACTTTATGCTTCACAGGTCGGGGCTAGAGCGAATCATGTTACAAAGCCACACACCGGGTAGGTCGAGTACAAACCGAGCAAGTGTGGCGTGGTCAGTGCTTGCGCGGCACTTCATCGCACGAAACGCTTCGTAATTGGAATGGTTTTTGGACCGATTCGAGGGCGGAGGCCGTTTTGGAATAGACCAAATATACCGTATTTTTTCTTCTTCGAGTTTTGACTTGAGGTCCCTGTTCGTGCAGTGGCTGCAATGGGGAGAAGAATAAGTAGCTCTAGATTTCCTAAGCATCTCGGAGTAGTTAGCAGCAGTGCTACAGTGAAGCACTCCGCCCCTGATCGGACGAGGTCGGTTTTTTTCCCTACAATTGCGTTTCAATTTTCATCATATCGTAACGAAGGACTATGGGGCCGATTTCGATGGATAAGGCGTGAAGGTAAAGAATGCACTACATTCCTTCGCTAAACGATTGAACAAAAAATCGGCCTATAGCGTCAATAAGCTATACGTCTGAAGCATTCGCTTCTAAGCTGAATGGAAACAAGAGCAAACCGTCTACGAGCCTCGTGATTGGCAGCGGTTGAACAACAAAATTGAGTTAAAATATAAATAAATATCTCCCGCGCGAAAGGTACACTTTAAGACCATTTCCGTGCTGCGTCTAGTGACGATTAATCATTTCTTGACGCTACGGGGGAACAGAGTGGAGCTCCAGCAGTGTTCTGAAAACACACGATCACTCCCAATCACTCGAGCTTCCATCCATCTCGCGCACGGGCAAGAATAATTTACATGGGAATCGGTACACCAGCCACCATTCTAATGCAAAAACAGGACTGGACGAACGCAGCGAAACGACAGTTCCGTGCGGGATTATTGACGTAGAAACCATACATTATCCGTAGCGGGCGTGATTAAGGGCTGTTAATGACATTTGCCGGGCAATTATGAAAATAAATGTGACCATACATGCTCGGCCAGCTCGCCCGCAACAACTGCGAGTTCTTGCGAGTGTTCACTGATTGAGTGGGACAAATTGTTTTCGCATCAATCAGCGTATGTTATTTTGCGAACTTCATACCGAGAGGATATATGATTGACTTATTGCGAGCAGGATCTTATTTACAGTCTCATATGCATATTTTTATGTTTCATTTTGTAATGGTGTGAACTGGGTATCTACAGAGCTAGAGTGTGCTTTAAAAATAATTTTATTTTGGACAATCCTCAAGAAATGAAATAGCTACAAAATAATCAAATAGAATACAAAAAAAGTACTTAAAACAATACATAAATATGTTTTGGAAATATAAATGCTGCAATGAAATAAAGTTGCTAGAGAAAGGTAACTTTTTTTTAAATGAAATATTTTTACTTGAGGTCTAACTTTAACATAAGTTCCCGTGTCGTTTGGAATATTTGAATCGATAGTTAAGACTTTTCATTTATTTTATTTATATTTACTTAAATTGAATTATATTCTTTATTGATTTTTTATTTAATAGGTTAATAAGAATTATTCATTTATTTTTTTACTTGGTAGTGAAGGACGGCCTGGCCGTATTGATTTTTTTTATTTATTTTATATTCATTTTTTTAATCAAAATTCCAAGAATATTAATTAAATATTAATTAAGATATGAATGATATATGAACCATGAAATGTCTTTGATCACTTAAAGCTGATTGTTTTGTTTGTTGTTTGCTCGGTTAGAACGGCCAGGCCGTATCAAGACTTATTTTACCACGTAGCAGGATAGTCACTCCATGCTACGACTAGACGCCAGGATGTGATTTGAACCCCAATCCTGCCGTGTGGGCCAGCGCCATTTATCACATACACCACCGGGGTGCTCCTGGATCACTTAAAGCTATAAGTTGCAAAATTGGGTCTTATTTTCTGGGCATGTCACACCGCCAAGCAGGTGTTCACGACTGTTGCCTGATTTATCTATCTACCGTCAGCCTATTTAAATCACACTTTGTTCGTGCCCCACCAGGACCCCATTTTAGGGTAAATATAATTCAAATCTCCACACATAGATCATACGCACCCCGGTACATACATCGTAAAAGGCTAAACGTTTGGCACCCGTACCGAAAGTCCAGCAGCAGGAAACAGGTTGCTGGCAGTCACACACCAACCCCGCATGGTATCGATAAGCGATATACGAGAGCTCGATCTTGCGCGAAAACCCGTAATATGCCGACGCCCAGCTAAAGTCGGAAAAGAAACACGCTGTCAAGAACTGGGGGCTGCTGGTTAAGGGTGAGAGGTGGAAATAAGGCAAACATAAAATTTAAAACTGAATTTAAGGCAGCGTGGCAACACCTTTCACTGCGCTAAATATGTGATAAATGTTTGAGTGTGTGTGCGTCATTTTTTTAATAGCAAATTTTCCATAAACCTCGTTCTGATTTAAGCTGCATGGCGAATGTGAACCTTTTACCTACCCACGAAAAGGAGTTATTGCATAAAGAATTGCGGGAATGATTTTTTCCTTAGTGATTTGCTAAAAATGTTGACTTTGAGAGCGCGTAAATAATGGAGTTGATTAAAAAAAGGTTGTATTTAAAACGATGGAAATTCTTAAACAAATTTTAATTGATTTAACTGACTATTAAATTTAAAGATAATTTTACGTTTTTACATCTTTAATATTGAAATAAATTATATTATATTATAATAAACATATTTTGGGGCGGCCCGGTGGTGCATGTGAAAAACGGGGCCCGTCCACACGGCCGGACCGGGTTCAAATCCCATCCGGACCGTCCCCTCGTAGCATGGACTGACTATCCTGCTACGTGGTAAAATAAGTCTTGATACGGCCAGGCCGTTCTAACCGAGCAAAAAAATAATAATAATAATAAACATATTTCCTGAGGTAAGAACCAGCTAACTCACGTCTGCTATAACTCAGCTAATTTTACTCATTTTAACGTAATTGAACCGGAAATAAATCAAATAGCAAAAAAATACAAATAATGCATCTCATCCCTCCTAAAAGGAACTTAACCTTGAATTAAAATGAGTGAATCTAAATTGCATTACCCGTACAAATTATGTCAACTCCAAAAAGACAAACAAACACCATTTTCTATTCTACTTCTGCACACAAAAAAAATATCCTCCCACTAGTGTGGCACACACGGAGCAAATGCATGTTTCCAATAAATCCCCGATCAAACATTTGCATAGAAATACGGAAATTATCTGACACGGCACCATTGATTGAGACCTTTCAGAGTGGCGATCGCGGATCTAGATCGCGCCACACAGATCTTCCGCCCAACGATTTGCCATTGTTTGTGCGTCAAAGTTGCGAGACAAAATGGTTACGCGCGGCATGTGGTCTCTGTGTAATGCGAGTTCTTTTGTGTGGTTGAGACGTTGCCACTCACAGACACAGAAACGCAAACACAATCCACATCAGTCAAGAACAGGAAGTTTTGAAGCTGCGGTTTTTTGGTGTGTTGGCCGGTTATTGTTGTAATCTTTGCCAAGGGATTGCCTTTTGTTTTCGATCCTCTGTCGGAACGGATTCGGAAACCATTCCCCGTTTCGGCCTGAACGTTCCGATCGCTTTTTGGGCGGGTGTCGAAAAGATCAACGGTTTGATGGAAAGGAAGGCAAAAAAGTCAATATACGAGGTGAAACAAAACGAACCACTAGCCCGGCTGTCCGGCTTTATATGCCGTGTGCCACGCCAAAAAGGCTGTACCGTGGGTCCCTGTGGGCAAAACGGTTGACGACGAACGGCATGGATTTGAAAGTAAACTAACCGATGGAGCAAGAACCGAGGCTGTTCGAGGTCGTTTACAATCTAGAGCGAATGGGTACTGAAACGTACCGAGACTTGTCGTCATTCGCCAAGGGTGGAGCAGCAGTGTTACGCTAGACACTGGGCAGGCGGCATTCACCCGACTAAAGGTGGAGCGATTGTGGTCGCAAGGTTATGGCGAGAATTTTTCGAGACAACCGAAACAGTGCGTCCAGTATGATCCGTGTGTAATTTTTAGCCAGGATTTCGCATGGGTCCTTTTTTTATGCCCCGCCATCGTTAGCGTTAATGTCGGAAGGGTGTTGCTGGATCAGCTACGGTGAACTCGTAACGCACCGTCCCTATACCAGTGACGATTGTGGTTTAAATCGTAAACTATCTATAGCGTGGAGTTGCGAGTTAATGAGTTTTATAGCCCGAAAAAGCAAAAAAAATTGTCACCGAGAGCTGAGAGGTGAAATAAATTCTCGAGTTGTTTTGATCACCCCTTGTACCCACTGGATCTGAGGGCCTTGAGTTTAAGAACTTAATTTCGGACACTTTATGGCGTGGTTACGTTCGCGTTTTGGGAATGGTGAATGGTGAGCAGGAAAAAGGTTATCGAAAGGGTCTAGGTATCTGAGCCGGACATTGCTGTCACATAATTTGGTTTTAGGGCTGCCTTAATGAAGGCAGACTTACAATTGGTACGCTGGTAAATAATTACAAGTACATAATTTATGTGCGGTAAGGTGCTGAAAATCAGAAAGGTTGTGGCCCTTTTTTATTTTTTGCTGCCGCATTCATATTTTTCAGAGACAACAGTTTATAGATTAAACGTTTTTTTAAAGGTTGTTCATTTCGTGGAAATGAGTAAAGCGCTGAGAAAATATGCTTTGTGTTTTTATTGCTGTTTTGAGAGGAACAAGACATGGGAAAGAACCCTGTTTTTATGTTTTTAGAATTGTTTACTTGAAATTATAATACTTAATTTGATATTCTAATTTTTATATTTATGAGAATATTTTTCATTTTTTTTATTATTTGTATCATGTCGATTATACTAATTATAAAGCATAGAACAGTTGCTACAATTGTTTCAAAAATCGCCTACCACAAAAAAAACATATGCAACAAAACATGATTGCTTAACAATTTACTTTCCTTTTCACGTTTCTAATATCTAAAAAAACCGTGCTTAAATCAACTGTCGTCAAATACTTGTTGCTTCTTGGTTCACAATAGCAGCAACAGCAGCATGATTCATCCAATCGATACTGCGTCGGATCAGCCAGTGCTTTGGGACAATCCTTTATGTTTAAATTTGGTCAAATATGGTGTAGCCTGCAAACGATTGAAACCGTTTTCCCCAATCACTGTGTCCGTATCGTGTCGTGACTGAACTAGAAGCCAGCCCATACCCTCCAAACGGCGGTTACGTTCAATTAGACTGACCTTTACCGAAAGCGAAACACATGCTGCGGACCGGCAAACTCAAGCAAAACACCGTTCTTTTTGCAAACCAAAAAACTTCCTTGGGCGCGGCCCGCATTGTGGCGCGATTACTGGTACAGAAGGTAGGGAACATACGCGACTCTGTACGGTGGCCACATGCTGCATAAACGAGGCGTTACTCTCGTTTGAGTTTTTCATCCCAGCTTCCATCCGTCCGCACATTGAAAGGCATCCGAATGTGCTTTTTTTATTTAAACGTCCAACTGGCGGGATTGTAATCGCTCGAAAGACAGATCGATAGAGCGCGAGAGAGAAAAAAAGCGTTTCACCCAGAATAGCTCACTTGACAAGGCGTAGGTTTAATGTAATTGTGGAAAAGAATAGGTTTGCATGAGGCAACATAAATGGAAACTGTGAAAGAAAAAATACCCCTCACAGGACAATATATTCGAAAGTCCGTTCGAGAGTGATGGAAGTAAAATCGCGTTCGCATGGGTTGGTAATAAAATTGTTCTAGCCTCGTGACATGATCGTTTGTGTGTTTTCGTTTCGTTGTTTTTTTTTCAAATTCCTCATCCATACCCGTTTGCGTCTGTTGCGCCATCTTCGTCCACAGCAAGAATGGTTTAAACTGTGGTGCCAATTAGAAGGTACGTTTGGTTGCACTCGCTGCTAACACATATCACCTATTACCGGCTGATAGCATTCCACACACCGGAGGGGGTTGTTTTGGGCTGGGCGCAAATGCATCAACAAACATGGGTGGTGATACAGAAATTGATTAAAATGTCGATGTTAGACTAATGATGCATGCAGGGAAGCAGCAGGTAGCTAATGGAAACAAATTTAAATTGGACTGGGAGAGAAACGGCTTTAGCGGTAGCCATTCTGGGTTGAATAGGAAAATTTATTTTCTACCAGCACGTGCGGTGACAGTAAAGGGACAGTAATAACCCTTTTTAAGGGTGGGTGGGTTAGGGGTTTTTTTTGTTGCAATCGAACTGGCATGAAATGACTTTTGAGTAATCGTTTTCAGAAACAATATATCAGTCAATGATTTAATAAATACAGTTGGAGGTTTTGGAAATGAGTTCGCATAGTTAACTAGAATTAATTTAATGTTTTATTATTTCTATCACAAATATGTGTTGCTACATATAAAATTGTAAAACCTGTTCATTGAATTATTATTACAGTTTTTAGGGATTTCATGAAGTTCCAACTGGATCAGTCCTTATTAAGGATTCTTCTTCTTCTTCTTCTTGGCTTAACGACCTTACAGGTCACGCCGGCCATTTCTGGCTTACTAGACTTATTTTACCACGTAGCAGGATAGTCAGTCCTTGTGCTACGGGGGAACGGTCCGGATGGGATTTGAACCCGGTCCGGCCGTGTGGACTGGCGCCGTTCATCACATGCACCACCGGACCGCCCGTAGGATTATATCGCGTAAATCACAAATAAATTTGTGTTTCGAAATTAATGCTAAATATTTTATCAGTTGCTGTAGACTTTCTTCCTAGCAAAGATCATGTATTCCAAATGTGACAAATCATATCTAGAAAATGTCCGTATTGTCCTTCGGATGAAATTTTAGAGCATAAGTTCGTTTCATGCCCGAGGGCTGCTGCAGCATGGAGAACGTTAGGGCAATTACTAAAAACTACCCTTCCAAATGTGAAATTAAATTTAGAGGACTTACATACTCCTGTACTACATGGAGTTAGACCAACAGATAAGATTTTAGTTTTAAAACCTTTTTGTAAATTATATCATCCACATCATTGGAAACAACGAAGCTGTGATTGATTTAAACGTCCTGCAATGTAGTATAAAATAATGTAAAAAATGTTTTTATTATGCAACTAAGTATTAAATAAACATTTAAAAAGATTAAAAAAATAAAAATATTTTTAATTTAAAAACCCGATCATGGCCGGAATGAGGCAAAACACAAAAAGGAAATGCCTTGTGATTATTGTTCCCATTTCAGCCTCAATAAGACTGTCGATACAGCGAATAATCGTCTTTTTTTATTTTTAATGAGGAACAGCCTGGCCGTATTGCTCGAATAATCGTCATTCTTAATCACAAAAAAAAACGATTTAAAAAACATGGCGACTCTGTTTGGAAAAAGGGTAGCTAGCTTATGTGGAATGTGGGGGTCAATAAATCCATCTGAAATATCAGAGGATCTAATGAAGCTGCGGTTTTATGAATTATTATGAAAAGCCAAACGTTTTTACATAACAGGATTTTTTCCATCGGAATTCATTTTATGCCACGACTTCGATAACGAATAATAAGTTATATGTAAATTTATCCATACGTTGTGATTTATTTTCTTGGAGTTTGTTATACGTTTCTTATGAGATTGTTATACAAACATTTCTCCGGTTGTATCAGAAACGTCAATCGTCGTAAGTATCCTGTTTGTAAAAAGATCTGGAGTTTAGTTAATTATAAGCAATCTCTTCAAGGTTCAATTTTGTTAAATTCGTTGTTTAAATTACTTCTAGCACACTTACTTTTAGCTAGAATGTTTTAAACTCAGAAAAAATTTTGACCGACGCATTAGAACACATATTTTGAAGATTCAAATTAGTAAATACTTATTGTATTTGCATCGTTCCTTCTTATTTTTCACCTAGAAATGGCGAGACTGTACACTTTTTTTTCTTCATTAACAAGTTAATTTACCATATTTCGTGTTGTTAATTATGCAATTTTCAACGGAGACATTCAACCTTCTCTACCGAACTGCTAAATCGTTCATGCGTCCGAACAAAAGCATTGTATTAAATGTTCACACGGCACAAAACAGGGGTCCAAAAAAGCAAACATCTTTAATGAATCGCACTAATCTTTCAGTGTCAGCAAAAACACACACAATTCAACATGACAATTCATTCGTTTAAATGTTTTACCAATCATCATCAGCAAACAATTCACAACCCTATCCTTCGCCCACTTAGTACTGCTGGCTACAAGCGTATCCAACATAATTCATGGCTGAAGGGTTTTTTTTTACAGATTATTTATATGAACTGTTTTTACTTCAATCTACAATTGGCTTTAATTTGGTCTTCAACTAACACGCGTTTTACAGTTATCGTACGAAGGACAAGGAAAACAAAAAAGTTCGGTACCTACAATTCGCAATTAGATTCACCAAATATTTTTGTCACTCATGTCGCCTGCAAAGATTCGCCAAGAGTTTGTTCAAAAAGAACGATGTTTTCGTACGGCTAATGTGGCACAAATTTGACAAATGAGCATGGACAAATCGTATGAAATGCAGCACAAACATGTAGAAACCAACGCGAATTTATTTCCCTCGAAGAAGGTGGTCAGAAGAAAATAAAACTTCCAGTGCCAAATACAGCCCTCGACCCGGGGATTGGAGCCGATTTTGTGGTTAACAATTTTTTCTCCCCTTTTTTCTCCCATTGGCCTTGACCAATTGGTGTACCCTATCATGGTCTCGAGACCGTGCCAAAATGAGAAAATTATTTTCTTGTTAGCACAACCCGCTGCCACAAGTATCGGAGCACTGAAAATGTCATCTCGGCGATTTGCAAGACAAACAAACGAGAGGAAAAAACAAGAAAAATAATCAACCAAGCAAAATAAAAAAAGACACGTACATCGAATCCATTTCCTTCGTCCATCGTGTTCAGAGTTGCATTGTTTGTAAAAATTTTGATTCTTGTTTTTTTCTGCGGTCGTCACCAATGGCACGGGGACGATGAAAAAAGTCATTCATTTCAATTGAATGTTTTCGGACTGTATGGATTCCAATTAGGGATGTTGCGTACCAGGTGACAGGAAAAGGGACGGAACCACACTCGAGGGAAGGTCCTATCAGTGAACTGACCGTTTGTATGGCGTGTGCGACCGCGAAAACGTCACGCCGATTGCGGGTGACTAATTTTTCAAATGAACAACACCTTGTTTTCTTCTTCTGTTGCTTCTTTTCACCCCGCGGATATGAGCTGAACTAGTGTCCAATTTGTCCGATCTGTGACGACCTTAACCTTAAAGATACTTAAAACTGACACGGAGGTTGCCCTACAGTGTTTTGGGTATTGTTTTGTCGTGCGGTTTGGTGAGTTGGGGTGATTTTGAAGAACTTTCGGACAATCCAGATGGTGATCAAGATGTAGTAGTTTGAGATTGATCTCTTTTTGAATATTTAGTATTTGCATTTGCATTTGCATTTGCACGCAAAAAAACTGCAGTGAAAGAACCCAAAGAAGGAAGAGCAACGAACCGCAAACATGACTCAATTGTGAAGCGTTAGAAAGGATCAATCATAAGCTCAGAGTTGTCAGTTGCAAGGAAGTGGTCCGACGCACAAAGGTCACAATGATCAGCTTGTTTCTGGCCAAACCCTTCACTTAATGTCTTCAAGCTGTGAAGTGCTTTTTAATGAAATGCAAAACGATAAGAATCGCTAAACATTGATGACATTCGCGATAGAATTGTGTTCTTGTTCTTGCAAGCGAACGAACGAACAGCGCCCTGCAGTATTTTCGGAGTCAAAATAAAAACCCGGGATGAATATTCATTGCTTGTCCGGAAGGGTTGATAGAGTTTGAAAAATGTTCGTCGTTCATGCCACCGCTCAAATCACCTTCACTAATTGCATCCATTAGCACCCCCAGATATACATTCGGACCGGGTGATGCAAAAATGCGACGGTTTTTTGCTGGGGAATCCGCTTCCGGGCGCTTGAACGATTGGGTAAACAAACAACTCCCGAATTGAATTTCAAACGCTTTCAAGCTCCAATGTAAATGCATCATGCATAAATATGAGCTGTGAGACTTAAGCTTTGGTGATGTTTGCTTAAAATTATGAATTGTATTAAGCAATTTTTGTGAACTCATTTGGCGAATCTACAAAAGTGCTTTGTGTCTTCAAAAATCAAATATGTAGTCAATAGTATGTTCTAATGGATACCAAGCATTGATGAGTAGTTAATATTCATTCTGGAATTCTATGGTTTAATTTATTTTATACACTAAAGACACTGTATACTTTTCGAAAAATGGGTTACATATTCATGCGAGTTCCGTCCTCCTAGCATAGTGTCTTCCACTCCTAGTAAAAACAACAAAATTAAAATATTGAACATTATAAAGTTCTTTTTAAAATTACTTAAGCATAAATAACCGATTCAAGGGTTAAAACTTTGACTTTGAATTCCATTAAGTCACAATTGATTCAATGGCAATTATGGCAAATGGTAAGCTCTATTATGGCAAATTCAAGCTTTGAATTTGATTAAGCAAATTTTTTGCTTTTTTTTAATTTTTTTTTATTTATTTTTTCTCTTATTTTTAGTATTAATTATTAAATATTAATTATAGAACTGAACTTGGAATGTTGGGGTATGATGCCAAATAATACAATTTTTTTACAGAAACAGGAACATTTTCATTACATTTCAACTAAAAAAAATAATAAGTGGTTTTTAACAACTTTTAAAAATCAATAACTTAATTACAAGTGTTCATTAATTTAATATTTTAATACCAGTAATAATCTTGACAAATCTTGTTTCTACAATGTCTTACATCAAATTCAGATTTGTGAAAGTTGCGCGGGACTGTTTGTTCGAGCAAGCAAATACAGCTGCAGATATGCTGATAAAAAAGTAATCAATGCAATTGTAAGCTAATTAACAATTCAAATATGCCAACTAATTCTAGCCTTGTTCTGCCGCTTACACTAATCTGTAACCGTTCGTTGCTAGGTGTGACCAAAGCTCAGTCTTGTGCGGGTTCCGTTACAAATACACCCCAAACCGGAGGAGAACAGGAAACGGTTTAATAATTATTAACCCCTTCATCCTGGTGGACACAAGCTACATTCGTCAACGGCGTACTACATTCGATCCCAACAGGGAAGGAACAACCCCACTGGGCTGGGGTGGATTATATGGCCACCATTCGCCAGAACCTTGAACCACCCGGCAAAAACATCGAGAGTGAACTATATTTATTGCTTTGAAAAGCAAAAATTCTTAACCCACGGCAAACGACGGCTTGGGCGTCGCCAGCACTGCAAAGCGCCGTTTCGCCTGAGTCATGGGTTGACATTTAAGCACTTTTGTCACTCCATTCATGTCCACCGAAAGCCCTCGAAAGCCTATACGGGCTCACTACAGTCGTGGGGGTGTTTTTATGTCGAAG